>JAJQOW010000166.1:0-77500 GCA_037975125.1 Latrodectus hesperus
GTCACACACACACACAGGGACCCAAATTATATTAAAACTTACAGGAATAATTTTACGAAATTTATTATTATGGTTTAAAATGTGATTTTAACAATCATGTGATATAAATTATTTCAATATTTTTATTTTTTCAAATATGTATTTTCTCGAGGTAAGCGAGGACCTATGATACACACCTGTTACTACAAGCGTCTCGAGACCGGGCCCGGAACGTCGGCTCCAAATGGGAATTCTAACGCATGCGCACTTGAAGAGAGTAGTTGCATTAATTTGGCGGTGTAAAATGTGACTATTGTTCAGACTTAATATTAGTAACCCTATGTTTTACCCCGGTCTAATTTGAAACGAGGTTCGTGTTAGTCGATTTGTTGATATATGTTTGCAAGTTTTAATATTTTTTCGAAATATGAAGGAAAAGCGGAATAGTTTGCTTATATCTTAGCACCATATTTAAAATAGAAATAGATAACAACTTTATTTGTATTTTATATGGTGCTGAAGACATTTATTTTTTCGCAGATAAGGTGGATGTGATAATATGAAAGTAACAAAGAAGTGTGAATTGCATTATCACGTTTCCTTCTTATTTCTGTATTCCCATGATAAAATTAATTTGACTAAATTGTTTTTGACACTATCATGCTTTAATTATAAATTAGCATCTCAAGTTTTTTTTTCCAAAGCCAAAATTAAAGTATCTGTTAATTCAAGATAAAAATTGTTTGAAGCATTTTTTGCACACATGATTTGTTTTAATAAACTTTGTATGTAATATAAATTTCAATAAAAAACCGCTGAATAAAAAATATTTTGCTATATAGTGTGTACATTGTCTATTTTTTAAATTAAAAATTCAAAATAAGATACATCACAAGTTGTAAATATTGAACATTTGTAGTTCAATTTAAGAATGCGACTCATTTATTTGAAATACAAAAAGATTTATATTCTTAAAAAAGGGAAAATTTATAAATTTCATTTATATGAATAAAAAGACACTCAGTATAACATTTCATTATGTGTTTTCATTCATTTTTGTGTTTTAATAAAGATATTATAAATATAAATGGGAATAAAATATCGTATGTAAAAAACTGAGGGTGAAACTAAATAAATTTTTTTCACTAAATTTCTCAGAATTCATATAACATTGGGATGACTCCGTGCCCAAAGCCACAAATATTGCTTCAAAACTTTTTTCATAAGCAGCTCAATTTTGAGCTCCAGAATATTTTCCTATTCTTGTTAGCCGTTTTACTTCTAAAGAATCGTGTACAAATATAAAATTAACTGAAAATGAAAGAGATGAGTTCTCGAAGCAAACTATTTCAACAGAAGGTACTCAGTGAGGATGTACTTGATGAAAAAATATACTGTTCTCATGATGGTGATGAATTTGAACAGTGATTAAAATAAAGAATATGAATTAAGAGAAACATTTTTGTAAAGAAACAATGAATCATATAATATTAACTACAATTCTTCTCTTCCTTTAGATAAGTCAAAATATCAAGCTAAATAAATTTCAAAAAATAAAATAATAAGTAGAAACTTCGTATAAAATATTTTTCAGCTACTTTGTTTGCAATAATGTCAAAAGGGTTTATGCTTGATTATGCATAATCTGTTTAATAAACATAACAACTTACATATTTATAAACAATAGTAAATTATTTATGAATAAATAATTAATAGTTCAAATAATGCATAGACATTATATTCACAATGAATTAATAAGCAAATTCTTTCTTGTTTTTACGAAAATATAACAATTGTCTATTTTTGAATCACTAGACAATATAAAATAGACAATTGTCAGAAAATAGACAAACAAAAGAATCACACTAAGTCGTTTTATCTTTAGAGAGGAAAAGATCATGTAAACGCAATACACACACATCCATTGTTTTTATAATACAAAGAAATTATATTCCCGATGAATTAATTAACTAATAATTTGTTATATTTATAAAAATATATCAATACTAAATCGATACATTTTTCTAAAGGAAAACGAAAAGCGTAGCTGTGAAATCCACCATGTTTAACAATGTGAATAAACTTCCTAGCCAGAGAAACTTATCGCTTTCTTTACATCGCCAAGTCACTGAATCATAGCCAAAATCTTCTGGGAGCCGAGGCTCCGGGCTCTGGCTCGAGACACTTGTCCTGTTACTGAGGAGACCCTTTCATACACACTTGTTACTGAGGACCTCTCGTACACACCTGTAAGTGCGGACCTTTCATACACACCTATAAGTGTGGTCCTTTCATACACACCTGTAAATGAGGACTTTTCATACACACCTCCAACCACGGACCTCTCATACATACTTGCAAACGTGGATCTCATATACAAATTAGGATAATATATGCATTCTTTTGATCTCATATGCAAATTAGGATAATATATGCATTCTTTTGATCTCATATGCAAATTAAGATAATATATGCATTCTTTTAAAAGAGAATATTATATTGTAATTTGTATCTTAAGATAAATTTACTTGTTTCATTAATTTAGCTTAAAACTTTGTTTTAAAATCCTACAGAGAGAATCTCAAAAGAAAACGATACATTTTTTCACACAAAATGTAAGAGGTCAATAAAAATAATGCTTTAACAAGAATTTATCCATCAGTTATAAAAAGTGCAAGTATGATATGACTGAAAATTATAATATTTCTACCATTGAATAATATTTTAAGAAAAAATTTTTGATTAAAAATCCTGATTGTTCTTGAAACAGTTAATGATCACTTGGAAGCATTTTTGTTTACTAAGCAGTAAAGTAATTTGTCATTGGAAAATATTTTATGTAGATCATGTTTTCACTCCCATTTAATATTTTTCAGCAATAAAAATTAAGTTTTATTATATACCAAAAAATTCTTTTAAATACTTTAATTTTTTGTGCTTTAAATTTGCTTTTTAAAAATAAATATTTCTAATACAACTTTTACTTTAAATATATCAGATTAAATTTTGTAGTATTTTTTGAAATCATTATAAGCATAATTATTAATTCAGTCTCTTGAAGAGTGAATAATTTTAATGTTTAACATAAAAAGTATGAAAGTAAGAGGGTAAAATGTCATTCAGTATATATTGGTTTATGGAATCAGTTGAACAAAAAGGAAAAAAGATGATATTTCTAGTACAATAACATATATATATATATATATATATATATATATATATATATATATATATATATATATATATATGTATGTATGTATGTATGTATATATATGTATATACATATATATATAAATTAGAAAATTGCTTTTTTTTTCTTCTAAAAATTTAAGGAAATTTTATAATTAATTATAAGTTAAAATCTTTGTTATGTTTATATCCATGCGTTATAAATCACACATTTGTAATTTTATAATGTATTTGTATAAAGTATTACACTGAAAAAAACATTTGACAAATACATCATTTTCATTGCTTTTGAAATTCCAGATTTCTTTTGCCCATATGCCTTACTAAATATGAAGACATACAAGAAGAAAATTAATTTTAACGACGTTAAAATATTTTTTATTGTAAGGAAGTCTCTTAAAAAATAATATTTCAAAAATAGTTCATTAATGACCGTTAAGAAACTTTATGTAAAATAATAAGTTGTAAGGTATTTTCATTAAAGACAAGAAACCAAGAAGTCACATATGTCAGAAAAGATAGAACATTTTAAATTAATTGTAAACCCTTTTTGAATCACTCCTTCGTACAGAACATTATAATCTTTTCTATTGTTGAAATGTTAAATTTTCAATCAAAGAAATTTAAAAAAAGTATTTTTATAAACATAAAATTAAAATTTGTTTTTCAGTTCATCATGACATAATAATATCTAGCTAATTATAATTAGATTAATTAAATATTTCTAAAAATTATTGACTAAATTAATAGATATATTCAAAAAATGTATTTTCGTAGGCATAAATTAATTAACAAGAAAGAAATTTTTACCAAATTTCTACAATGATAACTTTAAATTAATGTTATCAGTTGTTAAAGCTATTTTTTATTTGCCACACTGAAGGAACTGATTTCTCGTATTGTCGTGTCATGTCAGTATATACATGTCACTTAAAATTGTATTTCTTTGATAAATATTAGAATTTATTTGTTAAAAGTAAAAGAGTAAAGAGAAATTTTAAAAACGTTATCTCCACTGTTACTTGTTTACGCAAAATGAGCTTATTTGTTTTATGTGATGTAATGCTATTTTTAATTTTCCTTAATTTTTGTGGAAAATAGATTAATTAAAGTAATCAATGATACTTCTGAGTGTGTAAGCATTTATCTCTACAAACAACGCCACACATTTTAGATTAATCATAATGACAGCTTGTGTGTAGCTTGTGCTACACCATAATTTCAGGAATTAAGAAAATTTATATAACTTGTATAAATGTTGTATAACTTAAATTATACTAGCAATTTAAACCCATTCGACATTTGAAGAAGAGATGAATGTTTTATTTAAGTTAATACACAATTTCCGTCAAGACGTTGAAACTATGATAGAGGTGTTGCAACGAGTATTTTAAAATTTTTAATTTTTAAGAGTAATGCTAACCACAAAAAAATTTTAACGAGAATACAAACTTTGCTGTTAAAACATGATTTTTAAATTAGCTTTAAGCATCAAATATGAGCTTTGATTAAACAGGATAGAAGAATTTAAGTATAGACAATGATTCCCATTGTGTTAACAGCAACAATTGCTTAGTGGTATATTTTAATTGTTTAATGTAAAAAAATTTTAATCATACGATACGTAAAAAAATATTACTAGTTAATACTGATGTATTAAAATAATGACTTTAGTGTAACAATTAATATTTTTGGCATACTTTAATTTCAATATTATGTTTCTTTCATAAGAAATCGTAGTTAAAATGTAAGTATAATATTCTTGGCTTAAACTCAGATGACCATCATGCTACATTATGCTTTAAAAAGATACTTCTATTTTATGAACAATATTTCAAATGCAAATTAAAAGATATATTAGTTTTCAAAAGAAAAGGCTTAGAGGAGTGGGGTTCGATTCATACTTATTGAGTTTTAGATATGGAATATCAGCGTTACATCTTCTTGCATCTGATTCCTTCAAAAACTTCCTATAATATTTTCCTTTTCATTTGTTCGTGTTCTCTAAGGAAATTAAATGTTTAAAATTGTTAATTAAAGATAAGGGATAGTGTTGAAAAATCTTTTAATCTACAAGAGCTTAATATAGTAGATTTAAAAATATCTTTGTATTACCTGGTAATAAAATGCTTAATAATGTTCTTCTCTACTGGTTTATAAGTATAGAGAAACACTGAACGTCTATTTGACGGATCTAAAGTATGCCTCTCTAATTTATTTATAGAAAAGAAATAAATTTATTTGAAGTATGCAAAATACAAATCGGTATGCGCAAGATGTCCAAATCGAAACGTTCTGATTTGAAATGGATGTACTATATTTTTTACTTAATCCAAAAAGAAGATTTATACTAAAAGGGAAATAAAAATTCTACTATCGTATCATACTATATCTATGTAAGTCTCAACAGTGATAAGGAAGATGTTAAATGGATACTCAATATCTTTATTGTTATTTAACATATGTCTCATAATTTTCTCTTCCCTAATTTGTTCCTTCCATTCACGTGACTAAAAGTGCAAGTGGTGCAACATCTAAAGAATATTTGGAATGAATTACAATCTTTGGGAAAACTCAGTTCAATCATATAAACGAAAAAAAATCTTATACTGAAGGCGGTGAAATTGAACACGAATGAAGACTTTTAAAAAGTAAAAAAAAAACTAGCAATAAACCTCATAAATCACTTAATTTTAATCAAAATGATATTGAATTAATTTTAAATATTTGTGACAATGAACGAAAACTCGATATAAAACATGATAGTTTAGATTTCTGGGAATATATATATATATATATATATATATATATATATATATATATATATATATATATATATATATATATATATATATATATATATATATATATATATATATATATATATATATATATATATATATATATATAATTATCTATGCTGTCTTGATTGAAGTTGCAATGGTGGTTTTGAAATCTCTCGTTACAGAAGTTAAAGAGAGCTCGTTACAGAAGCACAGAGAAAGTTGAAGAAGTTAAAGTTGAGTTAAGCTTTACAGGTTTGAAATTTAATCTCAGAGAAAAGAAAAACGAATAATCGGAGTGAAACCCCGGGTAGAAGATATTTTAACAATTAAAGGCCATTTTAGTGTAAATAATAAATGTATTTTTTACATAATTATCTCACAAAGCCAAGTGCACCATATGATCGGTATGGGATGATAATACATGAATGGATATCCTTTGAATCTAGCTGTCAAATCTCATTTTGATAATGGATAACAATGTCGATTCTCAACGTTCATATCGTATACATGCTGGTTAATTGTATAAATTCACATAGTGTGTATCAGTTAAAAAGAAATAAAATCGATCTGATTTTGATAGAATTATATTTCTTGATTATTATAGAATATTATTTTTAGAGCAACTAAGAATCCACATAAAATGAAATTATTCATTTCTAACTTAACAGCAAACGGTTATTTTTGGATGAACGAAAACCAGAACTCATATATTTTATTTTAATTGAAGAGGAAAGAAAAAAATAAAGTTTGAAGTCTTGATTTAAAAACATATAAGGTTCAACTTTTTACATAACAAAGATAATGGGCTTATTTATTGCGATCAATATGAGGCTTTCTAATTGAGGAGTTAGTCTTGGAAGTCCTCTACTATTATTACTTTCTTTTAATGACAAAATCTCATCTAATGTTTTCTCATTCTTAATATTTTACTATTTTCATAGATTTCTTATCAAAAGTATGGCATTTGCTTCACACTTAACAACAACTTTTTTAGACAAATCTTGCGTACATAAAATGAATCCTCAAACATAATTTTCATTTATATAAAAGTGAATCTTACAACTTTTATATTTACATTGTTATATAGTATCCTCTGTTTTGTTATAAAAGTATTTTGTTTCCCGATTGAATTCTTCCAAAATAAAAGTCTTTAAAATAACTTTGCAAAATTTAAATATATTAAAGTTCTTAATAAACACAATGTTAAAAGAAATTTTTAAATAACAAAGTAAAAATATTTATGAAGCTACCAATATTACATTTATGGGTATAATATATTTATGGGTCGTATCTCAGTTCATTATCTTTTTTACATTTTCTTCAATAAATGAATGTCTAGATGTTTAAAGAAGTATATATATATACATATATATATATATTAAAATCTCATATAACTTACAAAATAATTTGAAAGAGGATTGACTTTGCATATATATATATTACCATAATTTTCAAATATTGCATAAATAAATGCTTGATAGATTCACTGTTATAAAATTTTACTATTTAAATAATATTAAAAATTAGAATTTCAAAATTATTTATTCAGCTTATTCCATGCGTGAATCCGTAGATTCCGTATTTTGCTTATATTCTATGTAAAAGATTCCCGCTAGTAATCAGCGAAATGACGTACATTCTAGCACTCAAATTTCTGTTGACTCTTGAGTCAAATATAATTGCTGCCTTTTAAATACAAAAATCGTCAATTCTAGAAACTATCACCATAAAAGATTTTGGGGAAAAATATAAATGTTGGTTTTTTAATTGAAAGCGTATTTGCATATTTAAGTCAAGAAAAATTTTTTACCAAATTTCTACAATGATAACATTAAATTAATGTAACATAAGTTGTTAAAGGTATTTTTTACAACACAAAAAAGATTATTTTTTGAATTAGAACCATTTTATTAAAATTATACTGCGTATATTAATATTAGAATTTATTTGTTAAAATTTTTATTTAATAACTCATAAAAAACACGGCATAGTGTTTATTTATAAAGTATATTTCATATATGAAAAACCATAAATTATAACAATCATTTTAAATAAATATTGAAAAATAAAAGAAGTAAAATTAAAAGTGTGTAAATTAATATATTGTTAAGTGACAACATTTATTTTGCATTATTTAAGAAATTTCACATTTCACGGGATTTGAGCAAATTTTTATTCTCTCTCTCCGTCATTTTAAATTATATTACAAAATCTTAGTTAAGAATATTCGATTCTGTCTATTCAACGCAGGAATTTATCAAAATTTGACTATTTTCAACCTTATGATTGAGAAACTAAATAAATTTATTAGTATTTAGCCAATATTTATACAAAATAAATTTGAATTAAATGAATTTTTAAAACTCTGCATATTTTATAGAAACAGTCTTCTACTTCTTCTTAGAGTTGGGTTTGCCAATGCCAGTTCATTCCTAAAATGTAGTTTAGTGATTTAGTGCGAGTTCGACTGAAAATGAGAACACTTTTCCTTAAAACAGTAACCTGCGTACTTTAAGTACATACACAACAAATACTATATTTTAATAAAAACAATTTTTGCAATTCTTAATGATTTTCATAGTAATAAAAGTTGAATCTTAAAGTTTTATTAAAAATTGTATAATTCCTATCAAAAATAAAGTGTTAAATTTTTCATTAATTTTGCATTGTTATTTAATGTTCAGAAATAATGATTTAAGCAGCTTATTATTTATAATGAGCTGCTAAGAATAGATAATATTCTTCTCATAAATTAAAGCAATTGATGAATTAAATGCATTTATTTTATACAAAAAATATCATGGAAGAAACAAATTAAAAAAATTTTCTTGATGAATTTAATTCATTCACTTATATTTAGAGAGTTATCTAATTAGCATTTCCATCGTTCCTAGTTTTACATAAGCAAAATCGTGTAATATATGTACTGGTCAGTTGATAGGGTAAGAAAGATAATGTGCAATTTGTCAGAAACCAGAAAATCAACAATATCTTGTAAAACTTGTCTTAAGATATATCACTATGTATTGTATTTCTCAAAGATGGGGTTTTGAAAATTATCATAAATGTTAATAATATATACAATTTTTAAATAACATATATATTTAAAAATATACTTTTTTCAGTGTGTATATATATATATATATATATATATATATGTATATAAATTTATATATATATATATATATATATATATATATATATATATATATATATATATATATATATATATATATATATATATATATATATATATATATATATATATATATATATATATAAATTTATATATATATATATATATATATATATATATATAAATTTATATATATATATATATATATATATATATATATATATATATATATATATATATATATATATATATATATATATATATTGGATAAAATCTCATATGTTATCGTACAATATTATTTATTATTCTTAAAGTATACATTTTTAAGCATATGTAGAACTTTTTTAGCTTTTATAAAAAATGAATTTAATTGTTGTTCATTGACTGCGTATTGAATTACCCAATGTCTTTTATGAATTTGTTTACAGCCATGTTGAATGAAATATTTCGCGATTTTTAACCACGAATGAGTAGGTAAGCCGAGCTGGCAGCTGAATGGTTAGCGCTCTGGCCTAACCATTCAGCTGCAGTTCGTGGGTTCGAATCCCACCTTGGGCATGGTTGTTTGTAGTGGTTCGGAATCCACTTTAAACCGTATTTCCCAGTCTAATTAGCCCTCGTGTGCAAAAAATGACCGTTGATTGACAAACAAATAAGCTAAATGAGTAGGTAAACCTTTTCCGACTTTAATAATGCCATAGAAAAGATACATTAATCATTACAGTTTTGACATTATAATCCATATCAGCATGATATTCTGTTCAAAACTTGATTGATGTTTTGTTGAACTACAGAATACCTGACAAATTATTAAACGAGTTAATAAATCACATGCAAAAAATATACAGTCGAAATAAAGACCCAATTTATGGTTCAGCCTGAATTAGACATCCCAACGTTCATTGTATAAAATATTACATATATAGTCCCTTAAGTGCATGAAGGAAAATTCCATATTGAATCCCTGAATAAAAAAATTTACTCTTAGCAGATACACAAAAAATAATTATTACCTTTTCGAATATAAAGATTAAGTTTTTACGACATTTTAATTACGTCGTCTGACAGCTAAAGATGAAATAAATCAATAAAAATTATCATACAATAATTTTAAGTTTTCTTTAACCAAAATAATAATTACACTATAAGTATAAATATGCACCATCATTATTTACAAAACAGACATCTGGTACTTCTGGTCCCTTTTATTTAATATATATATAAACGATATACCCCAACATCAAACATCATGATTAGTTTTGCAGATGACACTTTCATTCTATCCATTGACTCTGACAATAATATTGTATGCAACAAGTTAACTGAACATATGACTCAAATTTAGAAATGACTCAGAGTCTGGAAGATTAAAATCAACTCCTCAAAATCTCAAGCAGTCCTATTTACCAGGAAATTAACCAGCTGTAAAAAAATTAAAATTATGATGGTCTAGATATTCCTTGGCACCCTAGTGTTGTTTACCTAGGGGTTATAATGGATGAATGTCTCACATTGAAGTATCATTTCATCGAAAATAAGAGCTAAATTCACGCAGCTAAAATTATCATCTACCCGCTATTAGCATCCAACTCTAAAAGCTTTCTTTAGAAAACAAACTCCTAATTTACAAAGTCTATTTTAGGCCAATAATTACTATGCTTCTACAATTTGTTCAAAAGCATGTAATACAAACTTAAGTATGAAAGCCCAGCTAAACAAGCTTCTAAGACTTATTTCTAACTCGCAATATTATTTCAGAATGAGCGTTTTTAGAGCCAATTTTGGAATGACTATCATCAACCACTACATAAAATTTTCAGTCTTCAATTTTTACAATATAACCTGTGGAAAACAATAAACTCTGAAGTAATGGCACTTGAACCATACAACCTTTACGAACTAAAAAAATTCCATAGACTAATTGCAGTCCTTCGACTCAAACCAAATACCAATATCTGAACAATTTAAATTAATAACATACAATTAAAAGTTTATATAATACAAATAAAATTTTGCAGCTTATATTTTTATAAAAGTGATAATATTATTGAATTAATAGATAATATGGTTTTAATTGCCTTAATGAATTGCTAATATCTTAAATATCCAAATAATTTGATCTTAACTTGAAAACCCTTATTTGATATCCATTTTCTATATACTATTATGCATCAATAATTTGGGCACATTATTTTTCTTGTGTATATTAAGTATTGATAATGAATGAAAAATGTAAGTTTATATCAGAATCATTGTATCTCATGAAATATTCCAGTTAATTCTTTTTGCCTTGCTATATATTTATGTAGTGTATTATTGACTGAAATTTCGTTTTCACACTGAGCTTAGCAATATGGATATAATCTCTACTATAAGTCTGTAATTAACTTCAAGCAAGTTTTTGAATTGTGTAAATATTTATATACCTTATTAATAATAATTAAATATATGTAATGTAAAGTCACAATTCAAAGCTTCTTGGGAATATTTAAAATGTAAACGACTTGTGATTCATTACCCTTACTATCCATTCTGTCATTATGTGTGTATATAAAACTTAGGTGCCTACCAATAACTACAAAAAGAGATAAAAAAACCCTTAAGTAGACACCGTACTCATTCATTATACTAACAGAGGGTATCTGTCCAGTATATGGGTTGAAAGAAATATTTTCTACTTCCGACACGTTTAAAACCAGTTTCTTGCTCGACGACTCCTGCACTCTCATTTTGTCAGGCTTCAATGGTTCCCTTCTCATTGTGGTCCTGCAGAATAATATGTCACAGAAAATTTATTTCATGTTAAACTCTTTTTAGAATAAACGCTAGTAAATTTTGATTCCAAGCAATTTAAATTTGTTAACATCATATATATTTTTATTCTACTTGAATGGAAACACTACCATAATTTTTTACCTGGTTAATGAACACTGTATATATATATATATATATATATATATATATATATATATATATATATATATATATATATATATATATATATATATAAAATGCATGATTAGAAGTATCATAAACGAAAATTGAAAAGTACGAGAATAGATAAAACATTTATGTTTAGCAATACATTCAGCGCAAAAATTTATTTCAATGTATTATTTTCTATTTTCTTTGAAATTTTAAAATATATGTTGAACATTTTTCAAACTGTTTGCTACATTTCGTATTTTCAATGTATTTTTTTCCAATTAGTATTTTAAATGTATTATTCTCCATCTCCATCTAATATTTGATTATTAATTTTATAAAATATACTATATATATATATTATATAATTATATATATATATATATATATATATATATATATAAAATTATATAAATTCCTATATCTGCGTATATAATATATAATTCTTATGATATGAGAAAATTTTTTCAAAATGAACAGAATTATTCAAATTGCAATTGTTTTAATTCCTTTTCAGAACATCAGAACATAAAGTAAATAATTAGAGGCAACTTCAAGCACTTATTTGTAGAGTGAATGTTATTTTGCGAAATTTTATTCCATTTATTTCGTTACAGTTTCAAACCATACTCTAGTATATTGTTTATAAAATCTGTTTTCTGTTTAAGATGTGTGTGTGTTTGTATTTTATCCGCTTAAATAATGCGTAAAAAAAGTAAGCTATATACTCTGTATTTTTACACTTCTGAAATAATACTTAAATATTAAACAGCTATATAAAGAAGATTTTTTAAATTCATTAATTACATTAAATGTATTGTGATTTCTTCACTAAATAAAAATGAACTGAAGGTGATTAAAATAAACTTATTTTTTTCAAGGAAAATTATTCTTATTCTTAATCTTTTCGTCCCGGTGGTATAACTGTTATACTACGAAAGTTAGTGTCTCAGAAGACGGCTGTGACTTTTTCCCGCTCCAAATAGAACAAGCTGACCCAAACTGATGTTTTAGATGCGGACTTCGTCTTCCAAACCAAATAACATTAAATATATTTTTAAATAGATGTTACCATATTATTTAAAGTTTTTACGAAAGAACTGTTAATAAATGCTGTAAAATTTTAAAATATTAAATGGGGTTTTTGTACGATAATTAAAATGAGATAAAATGCTTAAAATCTATTGCTTTTAAACACGAACAGAGATTGCAATGGCTGGGTTCCCGTAGCATATGTTCTAAGGTTAAAATATAATGGTTAAAAAATATGCAGTAGCATTAATTAAAATCTAGATGAATTAAAATATAATGCACTGTATATGTCCTACAACTAAATTCTACAAAAATTCCTACCCAAAACACCCATTCCTTAAATAACTTAAAAATAGCTCTTTGTGTGTGAAACGCTTTTGACCGATTGAAGTCGAGTCAGTTGCACATGTGTGATTCAGTATAGATCAAGGGTAAAGGTAAAGGTAAAAGGATGACTAATGGAAAGATGGTAAAGATTTTTTGCAAACTTGCTTATTACAGAAGTCCTGTCAAAGTGATTGTATGAAATGTTTAAATCTATTTCTTACATCGCATAGATGGAACTAAAGATAAAATGGAAATAATTGCAGACTTAGCAGTCACATTAGTCTTCTCATTATCATCTATATATATATAATACGTGTGTGGCTTGGTATCCAGGAAAAAAATGTATTAAAATACTTCAACACTACCGAAATAAAAGATACAATTTCTCAAAACTTCTAAGATTATCCTACTTTCAGAAAATACGCAAAATGTATGCCCATTTTTAGTATGCAGCTGCTTAAGTGCACGTGATATAGTCTTAGCCTCAGCAATGAAGATGAAGTAGGGCTTGTGGAGATATTAGCTAAAAGAAATATTGAGAAAAACAGCACAGCCAAAATGTCTAGCAGTTTTGGATCCACTTATGCAGACAGGACAGTACATAGCACACGGATAACATTGAAATGCATAAAACTGTTGAAAAATAGCAGAAGTTGCGTCCGACTTTTTATGGTCTTCAAAAGAATTGAGTACGGTGATGTGTACATCATACCAAGGTGGGTGTGCGAATAAGTTTGTAGACTCATCACATAGATGAGACAGCAAAAGCTAAGATTAATACGAGTGAGAAAAGGTTGAATGTTGCATGGTCTTGCTTTATATAATCTCTTAAGAGCAGAATTATGAACAATAGAACGTAAGAGATGATGAGGTGTGGATACAATTTTTGAATAATAATTAAGAGACAGGTCTAAGAGTAACTGAGGGCAGATTACATATAGACACTTAATGAGTAATATGTGAAAGGCATCAGAGCATATTCTTACAGCAGAGTGGTGAACTGTGTCCAATCTGCCTAAGACGGAAAATGTAGTCGATCCATTAACAACACAGCTGTAGTCAATGGGAGATAACATTAATGACTGGTACATTTAAAAGAGTGATTTGTGATCTGTACTCCAAAATGTAATCGAAATTGCCTAACAGATATTATAAGAAATAGCTAAAAGTTCTTCCACAAATGTAAAATTTGAGAAAGGAAAGTTAATTTTCTATCGAAAATCACTCCAAGGAATTTTATATTATCAATCACAGGGATAAGTCTTCTGTTTAAGAGAAGCAAAGGAATCATGGTGAATGTTAGTTTTCTTGCAGAAATGATCACAGCAACACTTGCTAGGAAGTAGACTAAAACCATTCTGTGCACACCAAGTAACAAAATTATTTACAGTTTATTCAATTGTATGGCATTTAAATACATATTTGATCTAATAAATTCATTTTATATGAAAGAAATTTGTAAGTTGTCAACATATAAACTAAGAATGAACAGAAGATAATTGTTGTAGGATGCTGTTGATGAAAAGATTAAAAATGGTTAATAATTATGGACATTGCGATCTGTACAAACATTTCTAAGCATTTACATTTGAATATTTTTTAATTTCTTTTTATATATTTAATTCTAACTAAATATAAGAAAACGTATTCTTTTGATTCTGCTTAAAAACAAACCCTCCTGACACTGCCCATTTTACAAGATTTTCTATACGTCAGGTGGTTTTGAAAGTGTCTTTGAATTTTCACACAGCTTCCTCAGTGATTTGTGATTACTCACTTACAGGAAGTAATCAAGGCATATTTTAATTCCTTTTTTCTCCCCGTAGGGATTTAAAATATACAAAAGCTGAGAATGTCATTTTCGATAAAATTTTTGGATTGCTTAAATATGTAAATTTTTCATCGTAATTGGGAACAATTGATTAACTTTAACTTTGTGTATTTGTTCCAAAAATTATCTTGAATAATAAAATAGTTATGGTATAATACATATATTCCCAGAAATAAATTATATTTTCTTTACTATAACTGATGAATATTGTTTGGAAATTAAATCGGGGAAAGACGATTGGAATAATGAAAATTTGAATCAAATGATCAAATTAATATGAATAACAAAAATTATCTTGTTATTTAGAAAAACTAAAACAGAATAATGGTGCAAAAAATTAATTTTGAAATTTGAATATTATTAAAAAAATTCAAGAAAATTGTTATTGTTAAAAATGGACATATGGGTATCTATATTTAAATATTCAAATTTAAATTGAATAATGACTTGTATATACAAAAAAGGGATTAATTGTTTTAATAGAAATAAAATTAAAATAGTTTGAACTAATAATTCCAAATGGAATCCAAAGAACTATACCGCACATGTATATCAAGATACATATTTCTTCCTTGAAGATTTCAATATGAATAAATTTATTGCATTTACTAATTGTGTACACAAAAATAAGCAATCAGTTGAATATATGAGGTCTTCAACACAAAAAATATTGAATTAATTGTTTATTCAATTGAAATTAATTGAATGGAGTTTCAGTTAAATTAAATTTCTTGTTCAGTTTTTACATTCTAATGAGGTTCTCGATAGCCTATATGTATGTGATGCCCTCGATTGCCTGTGTGTATGTGATGCCCTCGATAGCCTGTGTGTATGTGATGTCATTGAATTCTGGTATGTATATGATTTAATTTGAAATAAGAAATTTTAATGCATGAAACAAAAAAATGAATTTTTATATTTATAATTATGTGGACTGATAAAGTATACAGTAAAATCCTTTCATAAGAGTTTATAATAAGAATGTAACGTAATGATATTATGTGTTCAAAATTTCTGAATAAATTTAATTAAAAACTTTTTGTAAATTTTCATTTAACATTAATTTTAGTTTTTTAATTATTTATTTATAAATAAATAAATAAATGTTATTGAAAAAGCAGGAAAATATAAATATATTTACACTTTATTTTTAAAAATGTAATTAGAACAAAACATAACACAGTGATTAATATTAAAGTGTAAATTGAAAACTGTATATCTAATTAAGGAAAATTAAATTATATTTCTTATTATAATATTTGGAATTTTTTCAAATGAAGAAAATTTTTCAATACTTATAAGTAAAAAAATATATAATTAACATTTATAATATTTTGTATATTTAATAAAATTAACTTTATATTAAACGAAAAAATATAGTTAATTACTTTTTAAAGAAGTTCCTTTAATTCTCAAAAGTTCTGCTATTCTTTAAAAAACAAGCTATAAAATTTTAGGTAATTAATTTTATTTAAATTTTTAATTTACTTATTTTTTTAGAAAACATAATAATAATTATACTCATCTACTGATGTACCAAAGATCTAAATATATGAGTTTTTATGAAATTATCACAATGAATATTATTAGAAAATTTTTGACATACACAGTGTATAATTTTTCGGTTGTCTGAGGACACACTCACAACCCGGATTTTACCGGATCACCGAGGACGTCACATTTTACAAGATACACACTTTTGATATACACATACACAAGTTTAAAGCACAAGGTGTAAACCGAGGACCCTTTTAAATGTCAACAAAAATGATAATTAAAAAATAAAAATATATAATTTAGACTTAAAATAAGCAAAATCAAATAGAGAGCTTTCTTAAATTTCAACAAAAATTAAAATTCGAGCTGAAATTCTGCAATTTCTATACAAAAAAAGAAAATCAAAGCGTGGACGTCCTCGGATAGAAGGTGTGTATACACACTATTGTCCCCCGTTTCCACCTCTTGCGAACACACACACTCAATTTTTAAATACAAAGATATTTTTATACAGAAGGATAAAATATTTTTACTCAATATGGATTTAAAGAGCTCTAAAATGCTTTTTAAATTGTATTTTATTTTAAAATATGTTCATACGTTTGAAAGTATTTTATAACAGTTTATATTTACTGCATTTAACATTTTGTACCTTTGAATGTCCCCTTGTTAGACAATTTTACCTGATCTTTTCTTGTTTTTAAATGGTAATTTTACTGTCATTAAAACTCACAGCAACTTGAAATTGTTTCTTAATTGCTAATTAAAACATGTTTTTAACACGACATATCATTACTTTAAATTGTTTTAACCCACGTGATATCTACTTCATAAATTATATTTGTTAATTTCAAGAAATATCCACTTTACTTAAAAGATACTGAAGTACCAAATGCATTCAGTGGTGTAGTAAGCATAATTGACCCCGGTTATGATACATTTTTAGGTGACCCCTTGAAAAAATAGTAATACAATATAAATAACGGAATAACATGTATTAAATAATAAGATATATATATTAACATAACTATATATATAATACATAATAATAAATAAAATATACTTCTAATATACAATACAATACAAATAAAAACTTAATGTTATACTTACTATAAAATAATCGAAAATTAATTTAAAGTCTCAGGCTAAACTTTAAATCTGAAACAAAATTCAATTCTAGTTAAAAAAAATTATATTGGATTTGTGGAAAAGTGTCAAAAGAATGATCGGACTTACGTGATTTAAAATTAATTAAAAGATATTATTTAACTCATATACTAATACAATTATTTTTAAAAACATAAAATTTTTTCAACATAAAATTATTCAATATCTATTATAGATTTAAGTAGATGCAAATATCTACAATCTAACTGAATACACTATAACACATTTTTCTTGCCTTTGCTATAGCGAATTGATCAATTACTTCATCAAAAATGATTATTTTAAAATTTTCTTTTTGTATATTTGTTGTTGTTGTTGTCGTGTGCCAGCCAGGCTGGCAATATGGGGTGAACTGCTCCACTTTTCCAACTGAACCCTATTTTGGTGTGGAGTCCGACTTCCTCAGTACACATGCCATAGAGACCTGTTTATTGGGTAGGCAACCAATCACTCCACATTCATACAAGGAAAGGACAAAGACAGGATAGATAGAGAGAGAAAGTGCATGCATGCCCGATCCAGGATTCGAACCCAGGACCTCCCTATCCGCAGTCAGACACGCTGACCACTAGACAAGTTGGGCGGCTTTTGTATACTTAAAAATGTTAAACACTTAGACGCTTTTAACTCATGATGGATCATAAATACGTCAAAATTAGTTTTAATTTGTTGAACGAACTTTCACTGCTTGAAGTTATGTTGTTGTTGTTTACTAATGACACTTAGACAAGCCAAGCTCGCTATGCTATACGAATTAAATCGATTGGGAGCGTCGTTCCTTTTTTAATCAGAGTACCCTGTAGGTGAAAGTACGACTTTGCTCTAAACACATGCCATAAGTACCCGTTTATAAGGTAGGCAACCATTCACACTTCATTCATACAAGGAAAGGACAAAGACAGGATAGATAAAGAGAGAAAGCACATCCATGCCCGAACCGGGATTCGAACTCAGGGCATCCTTATCCGCAGTCAGACACGCTGACCACTAAACAAGTTGGTCGGCTGAAGTTCATGTAAAAATAGTTAAAGGTATTTGAATGGAAATTCACATACTTAAGAAAATATCTTCACCGTATGAGATTAGGAAGGGTAGAAGTTCCAATGTAGTTTAAAGTTTAATTTCTTTTCTAGTGCAGAGTAACATATTACAGTCTCAAATTTCCCTATAGATATATGTTCCATACAATTCTGTACGATAAAATTCACGCAAACTTTTGTTGTTATTATTTATGACACTTGGACAAGTCAAGCTCGCTCTGCCGACGGCTGTACGAATTTGAGAGAAGGGTGCGTCTTTCGTTTAACCAGAGCTTCACGAAGAAGAAAGTACGAATTTGCTCTCAGATTCCTCCGATAGATGGCACCACCACCATAGGATCCACTTCTTCAATTTTGACATTGACCTGGTGGGGGAGGGAATTTTTTTCCCAAGAGATTACAATGGTAATTGCTCAACTACCGACGACAGAACTTTCGATTCCACAGATTTAACGAGCACGTATGTCGCATGTACTTGATGGGTCTTCAGCGGTATTGGGAATCGAACCTCATGCTACAGGATGGAAGGCCGATGTCCTAACCACTGGGCTACCACAGCCTACCGTAAGTCTGGCTCAAAAACCTCACCATCAACAAGGCTGCAAAGCTAAAAATGTGTGTGATTAACCTAATAAACTTTCTCCTTGAATATTGGGACTTAATAATTCCAGAGGAATAGGAGGATAATGATGCCCGTGACAGTGATAGACTTCACCTGGAAGAAGATGAGCCGTAAAATCCGCATACTCCATCTCTCTCATGTTCTACATTTAGACATTTCCCTCTCTACCTGTAACATTTCGCCTATTTTTCATCTCCTTGTATATAGTTCATTATTATTTGCTATTTTCTCACTATCATTCCAGCGCTCTCACTTAATTACTTAATTACAATTATTGTCATCATGTTGTTTTGACCTATTTTAATGCATTATGTATAACCTACCTAAACTTTTTGTATAGATAGCTTAGAATTTCATACGACCTATCTTACTTTGAGCCGATACACCCAACTATCAAATCCATACTAAATGCATTAATTATTCATTAATCATTATTACCTCATTCATTTGCAGTAAGTGCATGTATATGTATTCAATTCTGTTTTATCATTTTTAATTTGCTTTTTTTTCCATTTATTTTCTTTATTTTTTATATGATTGCAATTTGATATGTATTTCATAGGCCTGTCTTGCCACATCCTGCCATATATTTTGTCTGACACCTATTTTTAATGCTTCTTACGTGTCCACGTGTTAACTCTCAATTGCAACCCAATTTGTGTTAAATAGTGTACTTTACAAACCCTCCTTACTGTGTAAAAGTAATAATTTCCAGTGTCTCCATATGATTGCAAGCGTAATTGTATTGTCTTGTATGTACCATTTTCTTTTCTCTCCAGCGGGTCCATTAAATCTGGTAAAACCCTTTCAGGGTTAGGTACAGGGACCTCTGCTGGTGTTTACTTTACCACCTACCGTAAACTTCTACAAGTGATAAGCCCGGTGGCTTAGTGGTAGCGCTTCGAGTTCCCAAACCACAGGTCTGAGGTTCAATACTCGAGCAAAGCGACTCAACCTTTCAGCGGGTCGAGAAACTGAGTACCAAGCATGCTTGGGAACTAAACTCCGGGACTTCGCTTTAGACTGACGGGGACATATACTTCGTACTCAAGGGCTCTCGGTTAGAAAAACTGATATGGGCACTGTAGGCCTTGACCCTGATACTACAATTTGGAATTCGAGATATTTATCCATACATTAAATTTTAAATTTTAAGAAAATAGATCTTAATAATTTAACATTTCGATTACATTGTCTTAAAAAAATTTAATGTATTTTTTTAAGTTTGTTAACCAACTAAAACAATTAAAAAATTTTTATTCCCATTTAATTGTGCATTATTTTTTCCGAAAAACTTTATAAATTGCTGATTATTAGGGGTTGAACGCATGCTATATCTTTTCTTAACAAATTTTCAAATATTCTAAACTATTACTCACCTTACAAACTTCAGCTTTTTATTGCAAAATATTAGATGGATAAGTCTTTCCAACTCTAATTTAGGATCAACTCATCTGATTTTTCACAACGATATCTTTTTAAACATTTCATTTACCATAGATTAAACTGAACATTTTATTTAATTTTTTAGTTTCAGAAAAATTCCATTAAAAAAGTATCTTTCATTTTATGGAACATTTCCCATTTAAAATAGTTTTTTAAATTGTATCATTCAGACCGTTAATGCAAATTAATATTATTTATATTGAAAAAATTTAAATCACAAAATGTAATATTGCTAACTTATGAATATATTTCGTTTTTATACCATTAAACCAATTTTTCTGATTCCAAAACTAGAAAACCTTTGTTCATAAGTCTCCATTTGATTTCACATTAGACAACTAAATTATGCCACAGCATTATTAATGTAAAATGCAGGTAAGCAATGAAACGATAATAGAAACAACAAAAACATTTTGCAAATTTCTTAAATTGAAAATTAAAATAAATTTCTTTCAAAACACTTGCTTCATATTTAAAGTTAGTAACAATTTTTACACATTAAAATTTTGTCATTTTGTTAAAATATTAAATTATTAATTAAATAAAAATACAATTGTTTAGAACGGAGCAAAAAAAAAAAAAAAAAAAAAAAAAAAAAAAAAAAAAACTCACATAAGTGATGAGACACTTACTTACTTTTCCATCAAATATTTATCCAAAAATTTTACTTTTTAAAAGTTTTAATATTTTGTTGGATTTCCTTTTACTTTTATAACAGGATTTAATCTGCTTGGGATGGATTTCATTAATTTTTTTGTGATTTCTGGAGTGATTTTACTCCATTCTTTCTGAAGCACCTATTTTAATTGTTGTTTTGAAGAAATGGTGTGTTTGCATATTCTTGATTCCAATTCTTGCCAAATATTCTCTATGGGATTTAAGTCTGGAGATTGTGGTGGTGTTTTTATTATTTCAGGACAGTTATACAGCAGCTACAGTCTAACGTTCAAAGCAGTGTGTTTGGGGTCAATGGGGTCAATGTCCTGGTAGAATTTAAAATCGTTATGGAGGTTCAATTTTCCTGCTGAAGATTTCAAATTTTGCTTTAGAATATCAATATACTTGTACTGATACATTTTACTGTCAATAAAAACAAGATTACTAACTCCAGCGGACGACATACACCCACGTACCATAACTCCTCCTCTAATATGTTTTACTGTTGGAACCAAGTTCTGTTTACGAAATTCTTCCCTCGATTTTCTCCACACCAAGATTCTACCGTTAGAACCAAATATATTTAATTTACTCTCATCAGCAAAAATAACTTTATTCCAGTAATCAAAATTTTTATTTATGTTGGATTTTGCGAAAGCCAGTCTGAGTTTTCTACTCTTTTCACTTACGAAGAATTTTTTCCTGGCTACTCTACCGTGATATTCAGCTGATCGAATTACTCTTCTAATAATCTCAGGATTAACAATTACTCCATATAATGCTTGTAAATCAGTAGCAACTTTAGGAGCACTCATTCTTGAATCTTTTTTAATAATTGGAACGACAATTCGCTTTATTCCATTGGATAGCTTAGATGGTCGGCCATGTCTTCTTTTATTCTGAATCATATGATTCTTTTTATATCGTTTAATGATACTGAAAACTGTTGAATGATTCAACTTAACTGTTTCAGCAGTTTCTTTAATAAATTTTCCACTTTCAATATGCAAATTAATAACTAATTTTCGATTTCAGGCGAAATTTCTTTTCGTTTAGCCTTCATGGCTGCACACAGCTAAAAAACACAAAAATTCCAAAACAATCTGGAGAGAAATACTGCAGATGATTTTATAAATTATTGCCAATTTGTTTTGAGTAAAAATAAAACACCCCAAAAATATTTTTATTGCTTATTTCAGACGATTTTTGTTGCATAACTAATGGTGTCCCATCACTTGTATGTGAGCTATTTTTTTCTCCGTTCTAAGCAACTATATTTTTATTAAATTAATATTTTAATATTTTGACAAAATGTATTTTATGTAATTATTGTTACTAAATTTAAGTATAAAACACACCCACAAAAAATTTTTACACGTAATTTTAATTAATTTTATTACAGTTCCCTTTTGTTTAGCACAAGTGTCCCATCACTTTTGTGAGACATTGTATACATTTTAACTATTATATTGCATAACTTATTTAGAGAAATTTTCTCAATCGTTAATTTTAGAAATGAATTTTCTAAAGATATTGAAATATATTTTATTATTAAAATAAGGGTTAAATTTTATTAATAACAAAATTTATTTCAACAATTTTAAGAATAACTATAACAAAATTAAGAATAACTTTGGAAATACTGTTCTTGCAATGGCATAATTTTTTTCTTTCAATATATATATATCTTAAAAAGACGATCTTAATTTTTAAAATTTTACAATGTGAAATGAGAAATATGTCCAATTTCTTTATAATTTTCTTGATGGATTTTTTCAAGTTAAAAGATTTATTTTTATACAAATTGAGCTAATTAAAAAATATGTTCTGCATATTTGAGCATACAAAAAAGAATAAAATTAAAAAAAGCTATATATATATATATATATATATATATATATATATATATATATATATATATATATATATAATTGATTTTTACCATTTGAAGAAAGAATTTATCAGTACAAGGTTTAAAGCCCCAACAAAATAACAAAATTACTAATCAAACAAAAATTTCGAATTTTTTCCCGAATGAAAACATTTAAACATTTCTTAAATTAAGCTTAATTTTAAATAATAAGTAATTTAATATTTAAATTTCAAAACTCTGCAAGCATAATTTAGTAAATATTTATACCAATAAAAATATGAAATAAATATTCAAATTGAAAGAAAACAAAGTAGACAGAAAATATAAATTACGGTAATAATATTTTAAGTGTCAAAATCCGGATTTCTTCAAAAGTTTACATTTTTGTTTCCGATGAAGCATTGTTTGGGAAGAAACGAATTATTAACTTTGTGAACAATAAAAAAGAAAGAAAGTTTATGTGTTTTTCTAGAATTTGGAGGTTATTAGTTCTCGATCTCCTTTCATTTAGATTTATTACGCGGCATACTGCAATGCTATTGTGTGAAAAATTTACCCCCTTTCTTTAAAGGTCAATTTGGTGCCGGAAACAATATTTTGGACAAAAAGGACCACGAATAGGAAACTTGTTTATACAGGAATTTTCTTACGAGTATAACGCAATACTATAGGCTTAAAGGCTACAAAAAAGCCTGAGATAAAAATACAAGTTTTTTTTTTATTTTATTTTGGAACAATAAATATTATAATTTCACAAAGTCTCAATAACAAATGAAACTGATCTTTCTATATCGTTTCTTGGTAACTTAAATAAAATCCGATTTTGATGATGCTATTAGCACTTTCAAATTCTTACAAGTTTTTATTAATAATATTTCAGTTTTATGAAATTTTCTTTTTTGCGAGTAATTTTTTATTACATTATTGCCGTCAAAATAAGATTAAATTTTCACACATTTTTTTTATTATAAAACGAAATAAAAAATATTAAGTAAAAATTGCTTTTTATTTATTACGAATATTGCTTATGAGTAATATTACGAAATATTGCTTATCAGACATTAAATAGCTCGTCAAATAATATTTCGAAACACTAAAATTTCGAATATTTTTTTTATATGTTTTAAATTTTTTAATTATTAGCATATCCAGACAAGACCCAGCGGAAATAATATTCATTGAACGTTTTCTTATTTTGAGTCCAACAATTTTATTTGCTTTGTTAATAAAATTGCTGCCGCCCATCTTGTCTAGTGTTCAGTGTACCTGACTGCGGATAAGGAGGTCCTGCGTTCGAATCCCGGTTCGGGTATGGATGTACTTTCTATCTATCCCGTCTTTATCCTTTCCTTGTATGAATGTGTTGTAAATGGTTGCCTACCCTATAAACGGGTTCCTGTGGCAAGTGTGTACTGAAGAGTTTGGACTCCACAACAAATATGGTTCAGTTGGAAAAGTGGAGCAACACACTCCATATTGCCAGCCTAGCTGGCACACGAAAACAACAACAACAATATAATTGTTACCACTTTCATTAGAATATAACTTGACTTAGACAACCTGTATAACAACTAGAACTCATAAAGGGCACTGTGAATCTTGATGTATTTACAAAACTAAGTAAGGTGTATTTCATGAGCTTTCTCTTTTGTTTTCCGCCTAAGTTACTATAGATCCAAAAATTACCATATAAAATTAATACAAATAATTTAGCAAATAATTTTATTCTAAAATAAAAAAAAACTCATATACATAAAAATGAAATTGACCAATCTAATATTCCAGAAATTTTATATAGAAAAAATTATTATATTTTCGTTATTTACACATTTACAAGATTTGTAGCACAAAAAAAAATTGTTTCAAATACCTCAAGCTAAGTATGAAACTTGAAAAGGTAAGAATTAATCGAATAAAAAACGATAATCTGATTAAAAAAACGAAAATCGATAAGTTGATTAAAAGAACGGAATTTTTAAAAGGAACTAACCTACGCACGATTACACTATTAATAAAGAAATATAAGAGTAAGATTTCGTTTATGGGAAGCTCCAGCAGCTCTTCCCTCATTTTCTTCTCTTTTCCAAGTCTAATTCTTCCCTAGCGTTTTTTCTTTCTTTCTTTCTGGGCATGACATAATAGTTATAAAATGCAAAATTTATTTCTCTGAATAAAATTTATATTATGATCAAAATAAGATTGAAATTTGCTGGAAAATTTTGTTCATCTTTGAAATGATGTGGCGCCCCCTGCGAGCTGCCCCGGATGTACGATAGCTCCCCTCCCCTCCATCGCTACGCTTCTGAATGTATTGTTATTTATTTTACACAATTACATTGTTATTAAATTTTAGGAAAAACAGACATTTTGTAAAACAAATATTTTTTTGTATTTTAAAATTAACTATGTCCTGTTTTGTAAAAATTATTTTTGTTTTCAGATTTTATAAAGTCAAATTTCCGAAAATTGTCTTTTTGAATGTAGTCTTTCGAAATTTTTATTTAACCTTTAGTTACTTTGATCTTTTGAAACAAAAAAGATCTGTAAATTATTTTTAAAAGATAAAGCTAAATTTCTAATTGAATACTTAATGTGTTTGCAAAATTACAGTCAATAATTGATGCGATGCATTATATAATACCACAATTTTTTAACATTTTAATTTTCAATTTATGAAACTATCACTGAAACATTTTATTTGTTTTAATCTTTTCAGTTAACTTATTTTCTGTCTTAAATGCAACTTTTCAATCATTTTGCATGGTTTCCAAAAACTGATATTATGAAAGAAAATTTTTATTCTTACTAATATGTAGAATTGATGAACTTTTTAAAAATACGTATCTACTGCAAATATAAAAATGAATTAAATCTGAAAATAATAAAATTTGAAAATAAATTGAAATATTAAAAATAACTAATTTTTTGACGACCAACTTGTCTAGTGGTCAGCGTGCCTGACTAAGGATAAGGAGGTCCTGGGTTCGAATCCCAGTTCGGGCATGGATGTACTTTCTCTATCTAGCCTGTCTTTGTCCTTTCCTTGTGTGAATGGTTGCCTACCCTATAAACGGGTCCCTATGGCATGTGTGTATTGAGGAAGTCATACTCCACACCAAAATATGGTCCAGTTGGAAAAGTGGAGCAGCGCACCCCATGTTGACCCCACACGACAATGAATGAATAAACTGAATTTATTTAAAATGTCAAGTGGAAACTATCTTCATAGTAATTAAAAATTTGTTTTCAGAAATAATGTTTTAATTAATTCAAATTAAAATAGTTTATGATAAAAAATTTATTTTATTCATAAAAATTTTAATTTTTAAGTTAAATCATACAAACATGTTAAGAAGGAATTATCTTAATTTTGCTGCAAGTGTGAAATCCAAACTTTCTATTAAATAGGGTATGAAATGGCAGAAAATATTCTCCATTTGCAGTCGATCCCAATAAATTGTCAGTTTTATTAAGAATAATCAAATTTCTAAAAAGAAATACAAAAGTTGAACCAAATCATTTCATTACAGAAAAGTAAAATTGTTCGAAAATCGATTTTTAATTTATTCTTCTTGTATTATTCTGTTTTGTAGATATTCTTATTTTCCAGATATTCTTATTTCATTTTGTATCAAAATGGTGTTTTGTTTAAGGATTAGTTTTACAAATGACTCATTATTTTTTGAAAAAAGATTTCTATTGTAAATTTTCAAATTGGATAGCAATTATAAATGTCATGACCATAATCAATGAAATATTTGTTTGAATGTATTTATAAAGCTCACATTTCTTTAACTTCATCACCAAATTACACCAAATCCAAGTAATATCAAGTTTAATTCAAAAATCGAAGTTGTGCTAAAATTCGAAGTACCTCAAAAATGAGAAAATCATTTTACTCTCTTGTCTTAATAGTAAAATAACTTTTTATTCTTAAGAGTTTCCTTCGTAATTGTAGCAGTGCAAACTATTAAGAGTAAAATATCTTTTTATTCTTGAAATATGATAAAATGCAACAAGCTACTTGAATCAGTACCGACCTGTAGTTGTTAATGCAGTGCTTAGCATAAAAAATGAAGAAATTTAAATTTTAAAGTAAAATACTCAGAATATTTTTTTCCATTATTGTAAGGCTTTTTTATTGTATATTTTTGTAAAATATCCTATGTGTATAATTTATTACAAAATTTATTCTTTTCTTTCAATTTATTATATAACTTAATATTTTAACTCGGAACTTGTGTCATCCAAGCATTGAATGCAAAGTGAATGACGGAATCAGCACTTTTTTACATCATTTCATTGGCTGCTGTGAAGAACAAAGGAGAAACAGCGCTGAAATTGGCGTCTGAAAGTTTTCAGCATTTCTTCCCTGGACACTCTTCATTTGAAATGATCTTCTCAAAATAATGTTGTTTCGTCAGACTGAACTTCGTAAGTAATAACGCCGTTCCTTTCTTAGAAATTATATTTATTTATTTCTTAATCTTTTAAATTTTATTATAAAATTTGTGGCGTATTGCTTTCTTTACTAGTCTTTGTACTGTTCCATACTGATAATTGAGTCATATTTTCTGATAATGCTACAATTTTCATTACACAATAATATACTTTTTATATAATTTACAAATCTACTTAAGTTCTTTTCTTAGTTTTAGATAAGATCATTTTTATTTTAATGATAATTATTGGATATTAAAATATGTACCGTGTGAAAAGTTTTTAAAACTTTTTACTGTTACTCGCGCATTGCATAATGGCGTCTAGTTTACGTTGCAATATAGTTTTGTTTATTTTGTTAATTTCGCCATTAACTACTCTAAAGAGTGAAACAAACAAATAATAGACGTAAGAATAAATGAATGGATCATTTATTAATTTAAAACAATATTTTTATTGTTCAGAATATATTTAGTTCTGCATTATAATTAACAATTTTATTACATTTTTCGTATTAAAAAGTTAAATGGAAATTCTGAGAATAATATATTAACTTAATAGTTAAAAATTATGATAATGCTTCATTGCTATTAACTTAATTAGATGCATAAAAATTTCATTGAAAATGTATAAATTTAATATTCCAATCATTAAACATCACATTAGTTAACGATTTTTTTGCTCATATAACTTATTTCGTTAAAAATTGGCATGGAGCTGTAAAAGAAAAATAAAGAACCTGCCATTGGCACCAATTCTATATAAATGTTTGATGTAGACTAAGAAATAAGTTTGCCGTCCATTAATTTTATTTATAGTTTTTTAAATTATTAAATACTAAATCACAGGTATACATTAAATAGCTTATACGAATGTAAAACATTGAAATTATAACAAATAAATACATAAAAAATGAATTAATTTTTTCACTGTTTGTGCCTCTATCAATAAACTGCTTAAGGCGTACTGAAAATTAATTTTAAATTATATTTTGAAATGTATAAAAATTTTCTTGTACATTTTACTATGCAACATTATTATTTTATTTTTGTTTCAAAATTAAACTTTTTAAATTATTGAATATCTTTGAGTTTTTGTCATAAAAAACAGCATGGATTGGCTTATTTTTTTATAATTGGAATTCATGAGAATGATCACAATCTAAATTATTATGGTGTTGAATTAAAAAAAAAATTTAATTTAGGCGTGGTTAAAGCGATTATTTTAATCATTAAATGTGTGTGAAACATAATGCACTGTATAGTTAGGAATTAATTATCTGGTTTGAATACCTTTCTTGTTAATATAAAAATAATTTGAAAAATAATAAAAATGTTTCAATAATGAATACACATTTATTACTTTTATTGTTTGCTTAAGTATGTCACATTAAAAATTTGTTATTATCTAAAACCCAAAATACTTTTAAAATTTTACTTTATTTAAAAATTAGTAGGAAAGTGGCAATTTTAATACAACTTCATTTTTATGTCATTTTTCTCAAGTGAACCAAAAAATACAATCCTCTGAGTATTTCATTGTGCAATAGTAATTTAGTTAATTCATTCATCCAATTTTAACATAATGTGAAATATAAAGTGATAAAAACACAATTTTTTTAATATATCCAAGATTCTTATTCTGAACACTCTAAGATATGATTGAATTGAAGTTGTACATATATATTCCATCTCTACTTATAGTTTGAGTGTTCGAATGCAATTTCAATCATTAATTAAATCCGTTGGTGGAATATCGTGAAGAAAAAAGTCTCTTGTTTTGAATGCTGAAAAGGTAACCAAATACTTAGTGTTCTTGCCTTCGATTCAACTGATCATGCGTTCGAATCTCACCTGTGCATGATTATTTGTAATGGTTCAGAATCTACTTTAAATTTAAATGGATTAGTTGGTCATTGTGTGCATAAAATGATCATGGTGCGATAAAGAAAACTGAACCAAATTCTTGCAATAAAAACTTATAGCAAAATCCTTGTCTAAGATAAGCTCATTTGTTATAAATTTAAAACCAAACCTCTATAAAAATAGTCACAATGGAAAAACTAAGTTAAATTTTTAATTTAGATATTTTGAAATTGTGTCACTGGAAATTTCTGATTAATGTCTAAATAATAATTAATTTTAGTGGAATAATGATTCTTATATTAATTGTTACAGCACTTTTTCAGGTAACTTGCACTTTTTTTCCCTAAAATTCAATATGACTGATTGAAAAGTAATTTGAAAGATTTTTAGTTAAGAAACAATTGCAATTTATAGTTTTAAATTTTATCTCATAGCCACTTAAGTTAAATTTTGTATTGCAACTGTCATTCTTTGTATCGTTGGTGAAATTTTTGAATATATGTGTAAATAATGAAAAAATTTTTAAATACTATATAAGGATTTTAATTAAAAAATAGTAACTCTCCTTTATGATCTCTAGACACATGTTAGAAATTTCTCATATTCTAGATTTTTTTCTGAGGAAACTAACTCAGAAATAATTGGCATTACCATTGGTTGTCTTTTTTTGATAGTAACTGATCCAGATCTTTTTATATATCTGCATTTCTATTTGTATTAAAAATAAAGAGTTCTGGATTTTTCCCAATTTTTTACAGATCTCCAAACTGATGTCTTTAATATTCAGATTTGCATTATCATTCATATAGGTTCAGAATCTAATATATTTTATTATTTTATCTTATTTAATTTACCCTAGATTTAGAAAGTTAGGAATATTTTTCAATCACGTTTGGAAATCATGTATATGTGTGCTTTATTCTGTATAATTCTTCATATGTATTGTGATTAAGCATTTTCTGGGTATTTACTAAATCAAACATAAAAGGAATTTATTGAGTGAAAAATCCACTCATGTTTAGTTTGGATACAAAATTAAAAGTTAAACATATGTATTCCAAAGTCATTTATAAGTTGACTTTTTGTACTTCCTTATAAAATGTGTTACATTTCATGTTAGGAAAATAATGTAGTTGATGTAAAAAACTATTTGAGAACAACAAGATTGTTAATTTAAAATTAGAATGACTTTTACAAATGATTTTTTGTTTTGGAAACTTGGTTTAATCTTTAAAAATGCAATAAATTTGTTTTTATAAGAATTTCACTAGCGCTTCCATTTATAGATATTTTATATTTTAATTAACTTTTGCTGTAACAAGTGGTTAATAATTTTTTTCAAAGATCAATTATTTTTTGATATATCTTTCTCATACTTAGTATCTAGAAAAATGAAATTTATCAAATTGAAAATGTATACACATTAATTTTCTGTTTCATAGTTTATAAGCAAATTTTTTTTCCAGATCATTTCATTAATAATTTTTTGATATTTTGAACTGTAATTTGTACTTTCAATATATTTTATGGGAACTGGAAGTAGCAAATTTTATAATCAAATACCGAGTTATTTATTATGCTTAGATGTGTGGAGCATGTTAACACTAAATAAATTTACTGTATTTCAATTACTTTAATTGTTTCAAAAATAATTTAAATAAATAACATTTAGATTTATAGTTTTATCATTAAGATTTCTATATTTCACACATATGAGCAACATTTATCAAATCATGGTGATGTTCAAAAACAATTATATTTGAAAAATTATTAGACTTAGTTATTGCATTGGTTGTACACCTTAGCTTAATGTGAACTAACCTCATAAAAATTATAAATCTTTAATATTTAATTGGTTATAAAACAAATGTCTGTGCAAAAAGTATCTTTTCATGCAAAATTCATAAAACTATGTAATATGAAATTTTTCATATCACATTGACTAAAATAAGCACTTTACAAACAAAATGAGTTTTGACAATGTCAGAGTCGAATAATCATAGTGTGTCATATTTATTTATTACATATCTTGGTGAAATATTTTATGAAAAAGAGTTTCTAAAAATAAATTACCTTTTTAAATGAAAAACTATAACTGAAGTAGAAAAGTAAATGTATAGAAAAATAAAGAATTGTCATTTGTTACATCTTAAAATTGATTTGTAAATTTATAATTTACTTTATTATAATTCTAATAGGGTTTGTGTAACTACACAGTTGCACTCTCCTACAGGATATATTGTGTATATTGGTCTTTTGTAGATATTTTCATCGATTGTCGAGCACTTACATTATCGTAAGCCAGAAAAATATTTTTAGTTTCATCAAATGCTGCTGCCAAAAATATTAATATTTTATTTTCCAAATGAGAATTTTGCAAAAGATCCTTAAAAAATATATTCTGAATTTATAATTATGCAGGGAATGGTAATATGAGTTATGCGAAACTTTAATAGTTACAATTTTTGACTAGTGGTATTGCATAGGACCCGGGCTATTAAATTCATACCAATTTTCACATGAAAGTATAGCTAATCATTATTACATGTGTTATTTAATAAAATATAAAAGTTATGTTACAGCACCTTGATCGTCACTCCATAGGACCCGATGTATTCAGACCCATGCACCCATGTAGCAAAATTTGAGCCTCACTCCACGGGGTCCCTGATATGAAATCAAACCCGTGAGCTCATGCAACGACCCTTGAGCTTCACTCCACGAGGTCTATGATGTGAAATCAAACCCGTGAGCTCATACAACGACCCTTGAGCTTCACTCCACGAGGTCCCTGATGTGAAATCAAACCTGTGAACTCATGCAACGACCCTTGAGCTTCACTCCACGAGGTCCCTGATGTGAAATCAAACCCGTGAGCTCATGCAACGACACTTGAGACTCACTCCACGAGGTCCCTGATGTGAAATCAAACCCGTGAGCTCATGCAACGACACTTGAGACTCACTCCAAGAGGTCCCTGATGTGAAATCAAACCCGTGAGCTCATGCAACGACACTTGAGACTCACTCCACGAGGTCCCTGATGTGAAATCAAACATGTGAGCTCATGCAACGACACTTGAGCTTCACTCCACGAGGTCCCGGATGTGAAATCAAACCCGTGAGCTCATGCAACGACGCTTGAGACTCACTCCACGAGGTCCCTGATGTGAAATCAAACCTGTGAGCTCATGCAACGACATTTGAGCTTCACTCCACGAGGTCCCTGATGTGAAATCAAACCTGTGAGCTCATACAACGACACTCGAGACTGACTCCACGAGGTCCCTGATGTGAAATCAAACCTGTGAGCTCATGCAACGGCACTTGAGACTCCCTTCACGAGGTCCCTGATGTGAAATCAAACCTGTGAGCTCATGCAACGACACTTGAGACTCACTCCACGAGGTCCCTGATGTGAAATCAAACCCGTGAGGTCATCTAAGGATGTATTTGAACTTCTCTCAATAAAGTTCCTGAATAGATCATCTTTACTTGATGTTATTGCTTAAGTTTTTCTTTGTATTTTGATTTATATTTAGTGTACTTGGTACTTTATTGTTTTTGTGTACTGTTTTGAGAATTTTTCATTCTTACTTAAAACTTTACTGAATAACCTCTAAGGATCTATTAAATAAAATTAATTAAAATTTCTAGAGTATTAATTTTCTCTTGGTTGAATTTCTATATATTTAAAGAATAAAATATAATAAAACTACATATTACAAATTTGTGTAAAATCAGATTATTGATTATAGAGAGGGAAATCCCTCCACACCCTTGCTTTTAGGACTTTTAAAAAGTAAGTCTGAAAATCTTTAATTTCTCCGCTAAACTGATTATATTCAACAATAATCACCGATTCTCTAACTCCTGATGTTCTACTCTTGTGAGAGTTTTAATGCGTGGTTGAGAGAGAAACACTGATTTTGTATCCATAAATTAATTTTTTTTAAATTTAAAATCAATTCAGTAATGTTTAAACATTTTTTTGTATTTGGACTTTGCAAATGTATTTCGCTTAGTTCTAAATGATACAGAAAATGACTTACAAAATGAAATTATTTTTTAATTTTATTGCAGCATAAAAATGTGTGCATCATGTGTGAGAATATTCGTTAATTTTTGTTTAAAAATGCTGAAGATTATTTATAAAAATATTTTTCAAAAAAGTTAGTTTTTTCAATACTTTCAATAATTAAAAAAGAGGTGATATATAGTTTAAAACTATTTGGCTTTCTGTCTAGTACAATATTTTTTCTTCAATATATTACTTAATATTGTACAGTTGTGTATTCAATCGCGAAATAATTTTACAATAAAAATTTTCTTGAAAATCGTTTTCACTGAATTTAAAATAATGTGAATAAATAGATATATGTATGATAACTATGCAAAAACTCGTGAAAATGGCTTTGTTGGTTTTTATGCAGTTTTAGTTGAGTGCATTTGTTTTACTTTAATCTCGACCATCGATCTTTTAAATTAAAGTTGAGAGAGATTGACAATTCAGCTATCACTGCAACAAAATTTTCAAACAAGGAATTCGGCAAAAAAGAACTGAATAATTATTTACTCCTATTTTATTTTGATTTATCAAGTGCTTATAATATAAGTAATATCCGCGCGCGAGATTAAATAATACTATTGTGATTAATTTATGCACAATAAATGTTAATTGATAATTTTATAAAATAGATAACGTGAAATATTTATTTATGAAATAATTAATAAAATAGAATTAACTCTTAATGCATTTTTGCTAATCAATATTTTTACTATTATCTTCGCAATTTTATTTTTACTTATAAATTGATTTTAATTGTAGCTATGAACTTTACTATATTCAGAAAACAGCCTTAGGTAAAATACAGAACATTTTATAAGAGTTTGTTCTTTATTTTGTCTCAATAAGTTTATGAAACTTTTGATTTATCATACTTTTGATTTAATAAATTAATTATAATATATATTATGATTGTTATGTGTTTGAGTAATTAATGTATTTCGGATTTGAATTAGTAGTTATGTTAACAGTTAAACATGTCTCCTTTGTCATAGTACTTTTTGTACTACCGTTGTTCGAAATACGCCTATATCTAGTATTTCCTCGTTTTTATTTGTTTGCCCAGCCTACTTCATTTAAAGTGTTAAAGGACTTAATGATGCTGAAGTATGTATTTTCATCACCAGCGCAGACTCTTTGATATTGCAATTGGAAATTTAAGAGCAAATATATGTAATTCACATAATTTCACAATAGTTATTCCTAATAAGAAAAAATGAAATGGGTTGCCATGTAGCTTTGTGTTAAAATAGCGCACTCTAGATAGGAAGCTTCCGAATTCGATACCCATCCACCGTTGAGCAATGGGAGAATGATGTCTTGTCACCATGTAGTAGACATTCTTATGTCTTACTCTAAGGCATTTTAATGCCGCCTAAATTGATTTCTACTTGAAGAATTTTTGTGAGTAATTGGCCATATTCACGTGGGGGTTGGGGAGAACAGGAAAACTCAAGTATCCCTCCTCGACAGACTTGCGTGCAGAAAGTAGGAACTTAAAACCATCTCTTGCTGTTCCATCGTAGCTGGGATGGGAACCGACTACTTTCCCTCTAAAAGGCACTGCCCTACCATTTGACCATGGTGAGGCCATATATATATATATATACTTCATTTGCATATAGCTCATCTACTTTTTCGTAAAGCTAACTATTTACACTTACAAAAACAATCATGTATCCCTTGATAAGGCATACTAAATAGCATGCACCTCTTGGTGGAATAGCACTCCTTGAGGCACAATGTCTTGGGTTCGATAAGTGTCACTGTGGACCAATGGGAGATGAATGTTGCGTAAATAAGTAAATTTAAAGCAAATATAAATAAATTCTTTTTTAGAATATGATTTTAATTTGTTTTGACATGAAAGTGTTTTTATAAATTCTCTAATAATTTAAATTGTTCTCTTTTTCCAGATCTTTTAATTAGCAAAAGTTATTTATAAGAACTAATTAATATTCAATTTAAAAGTTCTGTTTTGTTTAAATTAAAATTAATTACTGAAATAACAATCTAGATTTTATTTTGTAATTTTGATCATTTTGTATTTTTGAATACCTTTTATGTTATATATGTATACAATATATATATAACTTATACTATATTAACTAACATATCGGTTTTATAATATCTACTGAACTGAACGTACAAAAAAATCACAATGGTTTAAATTCTTAAACTGAGAGATTATCGTACGTTTTATTCTAAGTCATCATGATGTTTTTTAAACTATTCTGGACGTGTAATGTAAAACAAAATGTAAAGAATAAGTTATAGACAGAATATATATATATATATATATATATATATATATATATATATATATATATATATATATATATATATATATATATATATATATAAAATTTGCTCAAAAGTCAACATTTCTAACGAAGTTTTTAACGAAATAACACTAAAGGCGAACATTTTTGAGTGGAAATGATATTCTAACCGGGTAAATAGTTAAAATCAAAGGAAATTATGAATTTTCCTAGCATTTGGAGGTAATTACATTTCTATTTCCAGCGTTGTATCGTAACTTCGATTCCAGGAGCACAATTCTCTTGATTGGATGTTGCAGTGCTATCTTGCAAAAAAATTATCTTTTGTTGGGGGTCAGTCTGTTGCTGAACACAAACATTTTCGGACAAAGAGGACCGCTAATGAGAAATACATTTCAACGCGAATTTTTTCAAGAGTGTAACGCGGCAATAGACTAAGAGGTTAAAACCAAGCTTGAGGTAAAAATAGAGCTTTTCTTTTTCCATGGGAACAAGAATTTCTCCCAGAAGTTTTAAATCTCTCTCGATAGCATCTTTTAGTTACGTTTTATATTCCTTATTTTTCTGATACATTTAATGATTAAGGAAAATGGATATAAAAATCAATACCTTTTAAGTAATTTGATTCTTTTAAATTTTTTAGTTTTTTCATCCTTGTTGGGTCCCTTCTTTGTTTGATAAGAACGAGACTCAAGTGAAGTTAATTTAATCAGCAAGTGAAGAAATTTAAAATAAAAATCATTAGAATTTTTTATAGGCAACATTTAATTATTTATAATATGAGTATTATTCTTTAAAATAAAGTTTTCTACAGATTCACTATCTCATCCAGATTTAGCTTCACTGAAGTCCTAAGCTATATGGAATGTATATATAATAATATATTTAAATAACTGTATATTATATTATTCTCAGATTTTATTGAACACAGCTATGCTAGTTTAAGGAACTTGTAATTTAGGAGCTCTGCAAAAGATTCAAACTCTGAGATATAGTTTATTTACCAGGCAAAATTCTTGGTACTATAATTTAATTATCATATACTTTTTGTCTATTCGAAATTTCAGTGATTAGAATACGGCGTAACTTATACATTTATAATAATAATTGTAATTATAAAAGTAAATTATTAAGAATTGAGAAATGAAATATTTTATACACATCCATTCATTTTATTTGAAATGGAATTTTTTGTAGGTTTTGTACCTTTCTCACTGATTATTAAAAAATGCGAATTTTAAGAACCTTTAAAGAAAAATTTTCACTTGTTTTTTAATCATAGTATGACAAAATTTTATTAATAATATTTCAGTTTTATAAAATTTCCTTTTTTAGAGAGTGATTTTTTTAATTTTATTTTAGTCAAAATCAGATTAAAACTTCACATTTTTTATTTATAAGAGAAAATAATTGTTTATTAAATAAAATGTTTTATAATAACATATAAAACATGAATACCAAGTCAAATAATGTTTTAGATCATCAAAATTTCTATAAAAAAATTTTTCAATTCCTAAATGATAAGTTCCTAATGATTTGTTTGTCAGTCGATTCATTAGATATCTTGTTTTGTTTTTTATCTTGAGTAGAAAAGATTTATTTGCTTAATCAATTTTTCATAGGTATGCAACTTAATATAGACATCTTGCAAAAAATTAGAATTCTAAAGAACATGGTGAATTTTGCTGCATTCACACACACTAAGTCAAATCAGTTATAGATTATAGACCATGAGCTTACCTTTTTGGAGTCTCCCTAAATTATTGATTCGTAAATCATAAGAGATTTAACATTCTCTTGTGATTTACGAATCAAACACATATTATTTGATATAAATACGTAGAAACTAAAAACAAACTATGCATAAAAAGGAAACTAAGCAATATAATTTATGTTTCAGAATTTTTATCAGAAGAAGTTTAACATGTTTCCATCATTACATATGTACAAGATTTACTATACAAAATAATGATAAAGCACCACAAATCTTGAGCAAAGTGTGAAAAACTGTAAGAAAAGATGAGGAAAAACGCGATTAAAAGAACACACTTTTTAACATGAATTAAACTATACTAACTTATTAATATGGAAATATAAAAATAGGAACATTTTCATTTATGGCAAGCTCTTTAACAGGAGAAAATGATTATTAAATTTAAAAATATTTCTCCGAATAAAATTGATAGTTCAATTTAAAAAGGAATAAAATTTTTCTGAAAGAAATTTTCGTAACTACTATTTTGCGCCCATCTGTAAGCGGCGCCCTGGGCACGATAGACCCCCTTGCCCCCCTTCACTACGACCCTGATCGAATCATTTGGAAAATAAACCATTTAAATTTTGTGTCTTATGGGAAAAAACATCGCTCGAAATAATAAACTCTGATTAAATTATTTTAAAATTAAGGTACCCTAACTCGTTCGGAGCAATTTTTTTGAAATACACTGCATATATATATATTTTAACCATTTTTTCTTATTTAGTTTTAGAAAAAATTTATAATGAGCTACTAATAATTGATATATGCCAATATTTTTTTAGAAATGTTAAATATGTATACAATTTTAAGCATTTTTAAAAAAAATTTAAAAAATGCTACACCTAAAACTATTAAACATATTAAATTAATACCAAATAATCTATATGTTGTTATCTAGAGCATGAAAATTTTAAGCTTTTGTTAAGAAATAAAAAAAATAGAGACAGTTGAATATTTTAACTGAAATTTTAGCCAAATTTTCTATGCCATTATTCGAATAACAGGTCATAATTTTGGAAATATTTAAGTGATTAAAATTCTTTTAGTACACATTCTCTATAGAAAACAATATACAGATTCAGACAATATAGAGCTCTTCAAATTTCATAGTGATATTATGAAAATATTTTAAAGATCAAAGTATTGTGTCTTTATAAGAAATTATCATATTTGCTGATTAATTTTTTTATTTGGTTTGCTGATTGATTTCCGGAAAAATTATTTTATGTATCTTTTAAAAGCTTACTAAATTTGTATTTGAAAATTAAACACTGTTTAAACTAATTTTTAACATCATTCTGGGCCTTTAAACTCCCACTTGGTTTAAAAATGTCCACTTTTGGTTTCCTAATCTTTAAGAAATCCTTCATATCTCGGAATCTAATTAACGTAGAGACAAAAACAAACACTTATTTATTACATTACATTACATATATTCAGACTTGTATGCTTGTTTCTTGAGATCCGCTTGTAAGTTTTCGTCGATAATAGGACAAATAGCACAATTATCGATGTGCAAACACAGAAGATAACGAAGAAAACACCCAGGGCCACGGTGGGAATCGAACCCACACTCCTACGCTCTCGAGCGATTAGCGGAGTGATGCTTTAACCACTCAGTCACGGAGCGCCCACAAAAACAAACCTGTTTTGGATCAAATTCTAACCTGTTTTGGATCAAAGCTAATCAAATTCCTTATTTAAGGGAAAAATAAAAAACATTTATCATTTTTTGTCGAAATTGACGTTTTCAACGGGTACCTTTAAATCACTCCCAAATTATCCATTGCATGATTTAACTGTTAATTTCGTATATACAGCGAATGTTTTTGTGCCGTTATATCTTGGCCTCATGCATTTTAAGAAAAATGAAAATTATGACTAGCTTAAGTATATCCGATTATAACTTGATTTTCATACCAGATTCTTCCCAACCTTAAGTTGAAAATCACGTGTTTTCATCCTCAATTTATTTGACGCTGTATTAAAAGAAATACATTAATTCAATAATATTTGAATAAAACAGACAGAAATAATGTCTACTTTCTTAACTTCAGAGATTATTGAAAAATTATCCTAATATTGCTTTAGCTACCTATTTCTGCCGCCCAACTTGTCTAGTGGCCAGTGTGCCTGACTGCGGATAGGGAGGTCCTGGATTCGAATCCCGGTTTGGGCATGGATGTACGTTCTCTCTCTATCTATCCTGTCTTTGACCTTTCTTGTACAAAAATGGGTTGTGAATGGTTGCATACCCTATAAACGGATACCTATGGCATATGTGTACTGAGGAAGTCGGACTACAAACCAAAATATGGTTCGTTTGTCCTTTTTTTGGACCTTGCGCCAGAAAAACCAACCAACCAAAATATGGTTCAGTTGGAAAAGTGGAGCAGCGCACCCCATAATGCCAGCCTAGCTGGTACACGACAACAACAACAACATTGACTTAAATGTTAACTTTAATTTAATTAAAGGCTTTGCTGAAAATAATTACCTTTTTTACTTTATTTTGTTAACAAACCGATTGCATGAGTGGTTAGCGTTCCTGACTCCTGAGCTGTTGGTCCCGGGTTCGAATCCAGGATCAGGCATAGATGTTTCTTTCCTTCTCTGTTCTCTCAGTGTTTCTCTGTCCTTTCTTGTGTGTTGTTGTATGAATGTGGCCCGCACTATAAACGGGTTTGTGGTGGTATGGCGCGGGCAACGCTACTCGCCTCCATGACTTGGTTCATAGGTGCCTGCTGTGTAACGACAAATGAGTAGCAATCTTTGGCCTTGTTGTGGCAAAGGGTTCAACCCTCTTGTGCTCACCATTAGAAAAAAACTTTATTTTGTTATGAAAAAATTAAAATTTCCATTCATGAAATTAATTGAATGAGATTTTACGCTCGCAAGTTCTTGTATTATTAGAAACAATCAGGAAAATTTTTATTGGTTTCCTAATTTCTTTGTGACAATGTGGATTAATACATATCTATATAATTTCAAAAAATTACGTAGTATGGTCTCTTCTCTTAAAGTTTAAAGGTCATTTATTGCACAAGAAGCTAACTAGATCGAGAACTGTAGTTTCAAGTGTATCTCAAACCATTACGAATATCCAAACCCAAGGGGGATTCAAACATACGAATAGCTGAACTGAAGGTCAGACTGCTAACTATTCGACTCTTAGCTCAGTAAACAGTTTTTGTGCTTATTGTATGAAAGAAGAACACTTCGGTAAATTAAAACTCATTTAATATAAATTTTATGATGCATTATAAATCACAAATATTCAGCAAATTTGGGTACAAATTTTCTAAGAGTGAGGGACTTATAATTTGAAAGGAAAGTAACGATCATAATAGAGAAATCTTCGACACAATAAATTTTCCGAGATGAGTTCGAAATTTACTTTTCAACTTGATATTTTTGAAATACAGTGCGCAGCATTTTCACAAAAATCCCATGAATTGAAAGCGATTTTTACTGCCGAAAAACCCTGCAGTTTAACGACAATAAATATCATTAAAACACAAGTTTACCAAACAAATTTTCTTATTTAAATTCGAAAAGTTATATTTTAGTCTTGAATAATATAATTTCATATAAACCATTCAATTTTATTAAAAAAACTTTTAGTATTTAAACTGTCTGCGAATAATGACACTAGGATTGCCCCCTATTTATGTGTTCATTGATGGTAAATACAACGCTGATATTTTGCTACTAAAAATTCTAGCTATACAAAAACTGGTATTTCTCTAACAGTAAAAGATACAAAACTTGTCATCACGAATCTCCTTTTTATTCTTTGATAAGTTACACGAGATTTATAAAATAACAATAAATTTGAAGTAAAAATATTACAATCTCATTCAAAACTAAACTTTACATCATATATCAAAAAAATTCTTAAGAATCTTCTGTTTAGAGAATACATGCTCAAACTACATTTATTTTTTGACTGTAAACCTATATGTTCAATTGACAGTGTTCATATAAACACATGCTCTTACAATTTATTCTCATTATATTTTATGACGAAGAGAGGGAGAGTGAGAGAGAATTTAGATTTAATAAAAAAATCAAATTTCCTAGTTCCCACCAAAATTGGTGCAAATAACTTAAGTCAGTAGTTTCTATTCTTATATTTTTTAAAAAAATATTGTTGAGTACGTTATTAAAGACAAGTTTATAATGCCTGAAAACAGGTTCAGCATACCTTGCAATGACTCTGATGCCAATTTACCTAATCAACCAACCAAAGTTGATTTAACGTCATCTGATGAATTAATAATGCCGAAGTATTTAAGGTTTTATTCAATCTTATAAATTTGAAATGATTCTTCGAAAATTCTAAAGACCGTTGTAAATATACTTATTGATTGGTTGATGGGCAGATATAAATTAAACAAATTTTTAAATTTTTCTTAAACATATTTATCATATTTCGGTGTAATTTATTTTCCAAAAATCAATTAGGGAGCAATTGGAAAATTCTACGTCGTTCTTCAAAATTAGCCTCTATTAAAAAATTTAAAACAAATCTGCTACGATTTTCTGCATTTCTCCCAGTAGATGATTCCCTAAAACCCTTGCCTCCTTGTACTTAAGTTATTTTAAATATTTTTTAATCTTTTCTTGAATTTCTGTAAATATTGTCTAATGCCCCTCCTTGCTATTCTCATTTGTTTGCACCCATACTCTGTCACGTACCTTTCAATTGTTCTGTTGGTTTTGTTTTAATGATTTTCTGTAAATTTTGTCTTTGTCCCAACTTGATCTTACCAATAGTGTAAACTCACACACAATTACTCACCTTGTACTTGTGCTGTCTAGTAATGTTTTTTTTTTTTTTGCTCACATAATAAACTAGTCCAATGGGGACAGTTAGAGGCAGCTGACGGGTACCCTCCACTATCGTGTGAAGTTGTTGCGCTTTGGAGCTTGGCTCCGTTGCAGCGGCGGGGCCCCCGGCGGTGTCACTTACTTTTCTTCTTTCCACAGCAAGTCCCATCTAAACTGGTAGAACCCTTCTTGGGTAGGTACAGGGGACTTTGCTGGTGTATACTATATATTTTCTGCATACATATATCGGTAATTGAGTTTCTAACATAACAATAGGTGAACAGAGATGCCGTTTGTTACGATTTTTCCGTATTTAGTACGGATTTCTACTGTTCGTTACGGAGTTACGATGATCTTAACGAAATGATGGAAAATAGATTTCTCTCTCGATCTCTCATAATAATCCTTTTTTGTCAAGTACGATTCTATTATTATTATTGTATTATAGCGATTAAAATTTGTGAAGTTACTAATTTAGTGTTGAAATTGGATTAAGAAAAATATGAATGATATTTCAGACTCAAAATGGTGTTATCAAAGAGAATTTTCTCAAACAGAAATCAGTATGGCTAAGAAAGCTATAACACAAAATTTGTGATTGATTGTCATTTATTTCTATTTATCATGTCATTTATTTATTCTCAGTTAACAGATCAGTATGCTTTGTTAGTTTTAAATAAAAAGAATTTTTCTTTTCAATATCAGTGTTTTCTTTTTCCTGTAATTATATAACAATCTGTGCTGTAAGGATCTCTGGGGTAAGGCATTTAAATTTAAAAGAATGCTTTACTTTCTTAATTATTATTTCTTTTTATATTTATTATGATTAGATGATCATTTTACTTTTATTTTTTTAACATAGGTTACCTTAAAAGTATTAATTTTATGCACAAAAGTGTATTCTTAATGTAAACCACGTGTTACTGGAAAAGTTACTGAAATTTTTTGAAAAGGTTACTGAAAGTACTGAAAATATGTCTGATTAATACTGATTGGGATGCGCAGAGGTTGGCATCTCTGGGTGAATAACATTTCATAACCCAGAAAGTAAAAAATATTGTTCTATTACGCTATACTTAACTGTTTCGACTTTTATCTGGGATGCAATAATGGAATGTTTTTTGGAGTGAAAGGTTTGGAGTTCGATCCAATTCCAGGTAAACGACTGAAGATTGATGGTGCTAACATCTTTCACAGAAGATGATGTTTGGGTGTTTTCTGGGTTTCTTCACTAGTTACACATAAATCCGGTCCATTATCAATGAAAAATCTTTCTATTCATCTCAAATCTACAAAAAATGTAATAACAGCTTTATACTACTTTGAAGCGATGTTCATACTATTTTGAAGCGATATCCGGAATTTTAGCTTAACAATGCATTATTTTATTCCTACAAAACGTTTCTTCACTAATTTACACAATTAATTATTTACGCGCACTAATTTACAAAAAGTAAAACATTTCATCTATTGTGCATAAGAGACCACGTAATCTCGTTCACCCCTCAACCGCGGTTCCCTTCTTAGGTACGAAATATATCAAGAACAATGTCGAGATGCGTGATCAGTCCAAATAGAGACTGCTTTAATTCCTGCAGGTTGATTTTCCATTTCTACAAAAATCTTCAATAGAAACTACTACTTGGAAATACTTGGATATAAATATTTTGTAAAGGTAGAAAAGTTATTGCAAAACTAATATATATATATATATATATATATATATATATATATATATATATATTCTTCTTCTTCATTGGCCTGACAGCCCAGGGTGGGCCTTTGCCTTCCTCAGAAGTGCATACCAGGACCCCTATTTTTGGATAAGGTCGTCCAGTTTGTCACTTTTATAGTTTTTAGGTCGTTTTCAAGACAGTCACGCCATCGGAGTTTCGGTCGTCCTCTTCTTATGGGGCGAGCCAAGAAAATCTTTTTCTTCACCTGATTGGGGCTCATCCGCCTCAAATGTCCTGCCCATTTTAATCTCTGTATTGAGATAAGTTTAACAATATCTGGTTCTTTATATAGTTTATAGAGCTCTCAGAATTAGCTCTTCTTCGCCATGTATTCTCTCTGTCCATTGATCGATGACGATGCTGTTAAAACCAGAGAAAGAAAGATCTTTTTCTGATAACATCGGAGATTGCAGAAAGCTTAATTCAGCTCAGCAAACTAGTTTGGATCATATTCGAAAAAAAGGTTGTTGTGGAAATATTTAAAATGGATGCCACATGAATTAAGTCAGAAAATTTTGATGATTGAGAGTAGAGACAGGTATCACATGCCTGTCTCTGCTTGTTCGAGTCCTTCTTAAACCGGATGATAACTGGGGATGAAAAGTGGATTAATCATCGTAAGGAAAAGAGTATATTGTGTGGAAAAAAAAATGTAGTCCTTAAAACTCTAAAACAAATTTGATACTGAGTAAAAGAATGTTGAGTATTTATGCTGAGACATTTGAAATACATTATGAGAATTAAAATTTGAATGAAAAGCTAATTCGTTAAGATATTTTCAACAAATGGATAATTTAAAGGGAGTAGTCCAAGAAAGAGGCCAAGAAAAGAGTTCGTCAAAAAATAGCTGAACTAGGCTGAGAAATTATATCCCATATACTATATTCCCCTAGCTTATCACCGTCCAACTATCCTTTGTTTTTGCCCTTAAAGAATTTTTTGAAGAGTCGACAATTCAAAAATAAGGAAGATATCAATCAAGCACTGTTTCAATTTTTCACATGAAAAGATGAAACATATTTCAAAAATTAGCTATACGAATTGCACTTACGCTGGCAAAAAGTCATTAATAGTAATGATAATAATATTACTGAACAAAGTTTATTAGCATTACGAAACATTTGCATTTTGTTTTACTTCAGAAATGGACAGAACTTTCCAGTGGACATAATAATAGCAAAATTGGTCAATTTTTTTATTTATATATTTTTTGATGTGATTAAAAAAAAGCTGAAAAGTTAATAAAATAATCTCGGAGTATCTTATTCTCCCTCAATGCTCGATAACCTCACCGATAGGCATTTCTGATATCAGATTTCAGAAGCACCTTCTTTTCTGCTAGCCCTTGAATTTACTGACATACAGTTTCAAGAAGACAAATTGATCACAAATGCGGAGAAAATCTGCTTCGAAATATGCTTTATGAAATAAGGAAGCGGGGGAGAGAGATGATGTCCGCCTTACCTCTATTGTTGTTAAGTGATTTCTGGTTCATACCCCACTCAAAATTTGGCCTCACTGATTTGAAAATTTATTTTTTGATAAAAGCTGCTTTGATATGGCTTGCCTAGAGACATCCATTGTAGATGCCGCTGAATCTAATTTCTAGATTTATTTTGAGTGGCAGAATAATTAACGTATGGAAAAAAATGTAGAATTATTATCTATCTATCTACACACATACATACACGCGTGCGTGAGATATGGAGTACCAGAAGACACGCCTCAACATCATGACATCATCAAGTGCTTGCTGTTTTAACAGCGATCTTGGTGTCAAGTATTTGAGAAGAGCTTCAGATGGAAAGTCTAAGATGGTCTAATTAAGACGTGTTGTGAACCTTGTGGTTTTTAAAATTTAATTTTTGTTATCATAATCCTTTCTTTTAATTATAATTGTAAATAACTGTAAATAATTTTTTTTAATATGGCTTTATTGGAAAAAAATTAATCCATTGAAAATGGCACACGCAATACAGAAAAGAGTCTGGGTCAACATATAAAAGAATACAAGAGAAAAAATAAACAAAGTTTCAAACAGGGACATTATGCTGGAGTCAAAGAGATGGGTCCTGGTAAAGGTGATACAGGTCGCCCCTCAACTGGGTATCGTTGTTCAGTCCTTTACATGAAATAAGATGTGCAGCATTCAGGGTACATTCACGACACATATGACAGTCCTTAGAGTTGAGGAAACCCAGTCTTTGTAATTGTTCTGCTAGCCAGTCGTGTCCTGTTTTCATTCTGAAGGAAGCCACCGCTTCTTTTCTAGGTTTTTGGCAGAATTTAGGCCAATCATTTTGTATGTCTTCCCATGCTTTTCCTCTAGAACGATCAACAAGAATGTCATTCTGAAGTTCCAGTACTTTTCTCTGTGCTACTTTTTAGGGTTTCAATGGGTATCGGTAAGCGCTCCTGTAAGAGTTATAAGTGTAAATAATATTCAATATACTATGTTAAAATGCCAATCCATTGCATTTTTAGTATAATAAATTAATACACATGTGTGGGCCCTGTGGCCTGTTATTTTTATATCAAATAATTCTATTCTGAAGAGATTTATCATTTTACCGCGGAAATTCTTCTACCGCCGTGGAGTCGCTGACAAGCTGAGGGGCTGGTGATTTATTTCCCGGATTCGCTGTTTTGGGTTTCTAATTTGAAGCAAGGTGAGTCACTCTTATTTTCAAGATGTTTTTAAGTGATATTACTGAAATCGCACTTGCACTGGAGACTGAAAAAAAGAGAAAAAATCAAACTACTTCACAAACTGTTATTTGGTGAAGAAGGTGACAGATTAAATCGTTCTCAAATAAGAAACTTCCATGGTTTTCATTTAAAAAAACCGATCTTAATTTAACGCTAAATTAGTAGATGATATTACAGCAATTTTTTCTTTAATCGAATTAATTTCGATTGCAAATATTTTTAAATAGATATTAATGGCACGTTGCCTGATTTGGCAGATAGAACGTTATTACGCATTCCTCACTGTGATTTGGAGTCACTTCAAGAAATGTAAAAAATTGTGAAATAACCGATGATGAAAGCGAAGCGATTCCAAATTCTACTCAGTCGATGTGCAAAACGATAATGTGTCGCTTAATAATAATGGATATGCCAACCGATTGGCTGAGTGGTTAGCGTTCCTGACTCCTGAGCTGTTGGTCCCGGGCTCAAATCCCGGTTCGGGCATGGATGTTTCTTTCCTTCTCTGTGTTTCTCTGTCCTTTCTTCTGTGTTGTTGTATGAATGTGGCCCGCCCTATAAACGGGTTTGTGGTGGTATGGCGCGGGTAACGCTACTCGCCTCCGTGACGTGGTTCACAGGTGCCTCGCTGGGTAACGATAAATAAGTAGCAGGTTCTGGCCTTGTTGTGGCATAGGGTTCAGTCACCCTTGTGTGCCCGTCATTGGATTAAAAAAATAATAATAATGTATATAAAGTGCATGGTAGTCGTATTACTGATGTTAATTCTTTTCATACAAGATTGGCATTTAATTTTAATGATATTGATTATTTGTTTTCTAAGCATAAAAACGAAAATGTCAAATTGTGGCTTCAGAAATTTGAAGCATTTGCTATTTCATTTAATTTATCAGATATTCAAAAATTTATTTTTGCGCAAAGAGCATTAAGTGGTATTGTCTTGTTATTTGTTAAAAGCAAAAGTAATTGCTACTCAGAATTGAAAATTGCTTTAATTTTGGAATGTGGAGAACATACTAATTCAGCACAATATCATTACACTTTAAATCGTCAAAGAATTAAAGATAAAGAATCAATATTTGAATAATTTTTAATTATGAGAGAAATTGCCAGTCCAGCTCAACTCGATGATATGGCTCTAATCTCTTATGTTATTCATGGCATTAATGATTCTTCCCTAGAATAAAGCAATCTTGTAAAGTGCCACTAATTTAATAGAATTTAAAACTAAATAAAAATTTTATAAAGAAATTTAAAAAGTTGTCAAAAAGTGGAAACTAAAATTTCTGTGGTAGAGCAAACAACTCGCTCTAAGATTTAAACTACAACCAAAATTCAGACTATTCTAATTCGTTGTTTTAATTGTGAAAAAAATTGACATAATTTGATTAATTGTAGAGACAAAATTAAGGGTTCAAAGTGCTTTCGTTGTAATTCTTTTGGCCATAAAGCCAGTGATAATAAATGTTCCACACCAATAGATAACCACAATTCAACAGTTTATACTCTTATCAATTATATCACTTCTCGACAGGATATGCATAGAATATTTAAAATCTCTGGCATTTTGATCGATTTAAATCTCATACTTGACAAAAAGTGTAAATAAGAAATATACAAATTAATTAACAACTACAAACACAATAAGACGCGAACAACAGGGATGAAAATATATATTATTTTAAAAGATAATATCCCAGTTTGCCAACGAGCACGTCGAATGTCCACTTACCAGAAAAAAATTTATATCCAAACAAATCAATGATTAGTTAAAAGAAGGAATAATTAAACCTTCTTGTAATGAATATGCTAATCTAATTGCTTTGGTAAAAAGAAAGTAATTCTACACGTTCATGTATTGATTTTCGTAAATTAAATTAAAAAAATTAATTTGAGATTATTATCCATTACTTCTCACTGATGATATATTAGATCAGTTACTAAGTGCCATAGTAATCATTTTTATTGACTTAAAAATGGCTTCCTTCATGTTGATGTTGACCCTAATTGTAGAAAATACACTAATTTTACTACCCATAACGGACAATATGAGTTCCTTAAAGCTTCAGTTAGTTTAACAATTACCCCAACCGTTTTTAGTAGATATTTATCTTGTGTTTTTAAAGAACTGATAACAGATGGCACCTTAATTATGTACATGGAGAATTTTATCATACCGTCTAAAACTGAAGAAGAGGAAGAGGAAATTGAAACGTGTTCTTGAAACTAATTCAAATTACAGACTAAATATTGAACAAAACGTTACTCATTTGTTTCCGGGATTTTAAACATAAAGGTGTGACTGTGAGTGAATCGATGTCAGTGCTTGCAGTGCTGGAAAAAATAAGTATCTGCCTATTTGTTATACATATTTTTATTGTATATTATAATTTATCAATCATATTATATTTTTTTTACTACTTGAGTGTAGTAGGTTGTTATGTAGTAAAAATTTTAAATACTAGAGATTATTCTAAACTTCTATAAAAAAGAACAAAAAGCAAGTGAAGATTAAACTAAAGGTACCTAGGTTATTTTTTGTTTAAGTCGTTTTTGTTAGTACCATGGTACCTTTTGTTAGCAGCAGGGGTCTACCAAAAATAGTAAAACTTTGAAAGTGGTTCACGAGAAAAAAAAGTTTGGGAACCCATGATAACCTAAATTTGGCGCAGCTCTCCTGCAAAGATCTGATGTAGGAAACTTTCACCCAATTTTGTGTATGAGTTGTAAAACATTCCCCCTGAAAGAAAAATTACACAGTTATGAACAAGAAGTACTCGCTGTTGTAGAAGCTCTTAAAAAATTCCGCTTATATTTACATGGGATTAAATGTAAAATAGTTACAGACTTTATGGCTTTTCAAAAAACAATGAATAAAGCTGAATTATGGGTAAAAATTACGTGATTAATTTTGGCTCTTTTATTACAAGACTTTGACTACGTTATTTCTCTTAGGTCAGGTAAACAAATGCAACATATTGATGCTTTAAGTCGATACCTTGTTATGATTATTGCTGCTGATGATACTACACAGAAGATAATAAAGTCGCAATCCACTGAATTCATTGTCAATATGAAAAGCGCTGTTGAAAAATCATTTTATTCTGATTAAGTTAAAAACGGTATATTTTATACAAATTGGTCCAAGATCAAGAACTTTTAGTCGTCCCACAAGCAATATGCAATCAATTAATTCAACATGCGCATTATAAAGATCATTTTTCTATACAAAAGACAATAGAAATAATTAAATGAGACTAATTTAGAGAAGTTAACAAATTAGATTAGACCAAATTTAGGTAAGTTAACACAAACTTTTATCGCAAGTTGCATCACATGTACTTTGTCTTCCAGAAAATCAGGTAAACCTGAGGGACCTTTATCCAATCCCAAAAGGCGATATTCTTCTCTGTTCATATCACATTGATTTTTAAGGATCCTTGCCATCTTCAAACAAAAATTACAAACGCCATTTTTCTGTAGTGGACGCTTTTAAAAAATTTATTCGGATATATTCTGTTAAATCTGCCTCTGCACAAGATACATTAGATAAGCTAAAATTACTGTAAACAGTTTTTGATAATCCTTGTCTAGTAATTTCAAAGAAAGAGATCAGCTTTTACATCCTATGAATTATCTATCTTACTGTACTGATGAATGTATTGAGCTAATACCGACCACGACTGGAGTACCTGTGGAAACTAACAAATTAAGCCTATACATCAAACCATAATTGAAGTTTAAACTAAATTATCTTTAAAAGAACGCACAAAATGGTATAAACATGTGTCTAGTGCCTGACGCATAATGAACAGTACTGCCTCAAAAATAACAAATTTCTCGTCATTCAATTTAATGCTTGACATTAAAATGCGAAATAAAGATGACATCTGGAGATTTTATAAAACCATGTGGTCAAATATGTAAATATTTTAGTATCTTGTGTACAATATATATTGTGTCTATTGCTGTACTATTCCTATATATATAGTTATTCTAGAAGAAATTTTCTTTTATATATAACTTTTTCCTTATCATAATTTTAAGTATTAGCGAATCCATTAAAACATTTTTCCTGTAGTATTGCATCAAAATATTTGTGATACATTCTCATATAATAAGAATAAGGGAAATGCCAGCAACTGAGAATTAAAAAGACTAAGAAAAGACAGACGATTCCATAAAACAGCTATCGTGGTACATTCAAAAAGTAAAGACGAATCTTCACAACAATGAATGACGTGACTCCTTCATTGCTGTTGAATATGATGACAACATTTAATTGTCATTATAATCCTTTCTTTTAGTTATACCTATAAATAATCGCAAATAATGTTTAATATATTATAGTTAAAATGGTAATTCGTTGCATTTTTAGTATAATAAAGTGAAACACACACATTTATATATATATATATATATATATATATATATATATATATATATATATACATATATATATATATATATATATATATATATATAATTATGAATTTTTATTAATAAATAATTTCAATATTTTTCTGGGGTAAATAAATACGCCATATATTAGGTTTTATTGAGATGTTCAAATTTATTCTGCATCCAAGCTCAACATCAAAAAGTTTATAAACGCGCGAGCATGAAATTTAAAAAAAAAAAAATCAATACAATTTTAGAATTTTTTATAAAACTATTTGATGTAAAATTATAGAATTGGTGTACTGTATTATATAGAAATTATTTTAAAAAATTAAAAAAATATAGAAAAAATAAAATAGTTCACTACATGAGAAAATTATAAATCTTTTCAATAGATTTAGCTGTTAAAAAGTTTTTATATTATATAATATATATATATATATATATATATATATATATATATATATATATATATATATATATATATATATATATATATATATACTTGCAAAAAATTATAAGTTTTATTTATAAAAAATCTATAATACATAGAATAATAAAAATTTTCCTTGTATTTATAAATTTATATGCAAAATGTCATTTTTAAAATTTCTAAATTCTTTATCATTTATAATATTTATGTTTTAAGCATATCTTCAAAATATTGAGACATTTTGGAAACAGTTAAAAAATTTTTAAAATAAATTTCAAACAAAAATAAATTATTATTCTTTAGAATTATACTACAAAGTGTGAAGGTCTAGTCATAATAGCATTTGTTAAATATTTTAATAAATTTCTCCATTGGCTCGTTTTCAATATGGCGCGAAAGTTTAAAAGTTAATAATAATGTCAAAGTTAATCCTTAATGCCTATTCCTTCCACATTTCTGAGTACTGGAAACTCCAGGACCGATTTTCGAGGTAGTAGGGCGCTTAAATTTTCTGTGCACGTTGCCACAATGCTTTCTAAAGTATGTTCGAAAAATGCTATAATCAACTACTTATAAATGAAGTTAATGTACAGACGCTTTGTAATAGAGAAATGAAACCAGATTTCATATGAAGCTCATATGAAGCCAACTTTAAAACCAGATTTCATATGAAGGGGAGAGAAGCGTTTCCCTCCCTTCTAGATGAAACATGTACACTTTGAGTTCTTCGCTGATTGGTGCGTTATTAATTTATGTTTTTATTCGTCTGGAAGCTTAAATAATGTCAGAAATAATTTAGTAAAAAAAACCTTGTTTTCCAATTAAAACTTTGTTTTGCGTTATAGTTATCAATTTCTTAATTGAAGGAGAAATGATATAGCATTTAATTTGTCGAAATATATAAGTTTAAAAATTTCACATTCTCTTCTATTTTTTTTTAAACATATTTTAAGAATTCTTCCATCATTTTCAAATCTTATTTTGGAATTTGATTTTTTTTCATTAATTGTATGTGTTTGTACATCGCGAGTGTATATATTGGATTGTTCGGAAAGTAATTTCGTTTTTCCCCGACAAAGGATTTAATTGTATTTTTTCGTACCAACTTTGCACTTGCCGAGCTAGAAGCGGAATGGTTAGCGCTCTTGCCTTCGGTTCAACAGTTCGTGGGTTCGAATCCCACCTTGGGCATGGATGTTTGTAGTGGTCCGGAATCCACTTTAAACCGTAGGTCCTGGTCTAATTAGCCCTCGTGTGCAAAAAATGACCGTTGAGCGACAAACAAACCAACTTAAGCCGCATAATCATTATATTGTCTTGAGCGCTGATATAGCAAAGGTTGTGTGTGAAAAAGTTCAATTAATTCTAAGAAGTAACTTTTGGTTGGTGCCATTTTAAATATAGACAGCTATAAGCAATATTTTCGTACAACTCAATAAAAAATCTTTTTATCGCCGAAATTTTGTCCGGATTTGAAGTGAAAACGCTGCTTGTAATAAAGTAAATCTTATATGCTAGGATGTTGCCGTTTAATTAACTTAAAACATAAGCTATATTTCTTTTCCATACTTTGATATCAGCATCAGAAATTTTAACCGTTTATAATAGCGAATTACAGTTACTTTTGGCATGATCCACACCTTTTCGGACTTTTGTTCGCTTCAGGAAGATAAACATTTTTTCTTCCCCTTTGAAACTCTCATCCCTGCTCAATTACTTTGAAAAGAAAAAAATGTACAGTACTGGATCTCCAGTTCTGCTTTTCGATACCAGAGCTCTTGGTTAGGGATATTTGTAGTGGTTCAGAATCCACTTTAAACTGCAGGTCTTGGTTAAATTAATCGTTAAGTGAAAAAATGGTTATTTAGCGACAAAGATCCACAGAATTCTCAGTATGACAGTTTTCATGTTGAAATTTTTTTAAATTATATTCATTGGGATAATTACGTCTTTCTATATTTTCGTTTTACTTTCTTTAATGTTTCATTTATATCGACATTCAAATGTAACGAAGTGGTTATGCATCTTTCCTTTCCTCCCATTGCAGCCAAAAATATTATTAAATTCTGAGAATCAGTTTTTTGTACATAAGTTCGAAGTTCAGGGTGATTTTTTTAAAAGTGACAGTGTTTGAAGCGCCCTGTAGCGCGATCTAATAGCCGGAATGGCACCAAACTTGGTATTCAGACAAATCAAGACACGGAAAAAAGGATTCCGTAAAAAAAAAAAAAAAAATTAGTTCCAAAAATCGCCACTAGGTCATTTTGTGGCGCTTTACAATGCATAAAATGTGAGAAAAGAGAGATACTAACACATACAATCAAACAATTCAATTACTAATGTTTATTTATTCCCCGGTGAGGAATTAGATCACATTCCATGTGAGTTCCGTTCTCAGAAATAACACCGTGCATTCTGCGTTCAGCTTTCCCCACAGCCGAACGTAACATGTCACAAGGAATATTCCGCACTGTCTTTGTTACGTTGTCCTTTAGAATAGAGAAATTTGATACTCCACCAACATAAACGCATGTTCCGGTAACGTGAGAGGCATGGCCACTGGAGATCGTTTACTTCAGCTGAGATTATTTGTCGGATCTCACTACTTGCCTATATAGCCCCTATTATCGAACTGTCATCGAACAATATTTGCATTTTGCTTTGATACATGCGTTTTATGCTAATTCTCGTTATTATAAACTACAGCAGCGCCACAAAATGCCCTAGCGGTACTTTTGAACTAAAATTTTTTTACGGAATTTTTTTCCCAAGTCTTGATTAGTCTAAATAACAAGTTTTCGGCTATTAGATCGTTCTACAGGACGCTCTAAACACTGTCACTTTAAAAAAGATCACCCTGTACATTGATGCAGCTATTTTTCATAATTTAAAATATTGTATTTTACATAAGGGATTAAAACTGCGTCAATTAAACTAAGTGTAAGCACAAATTTTAAAAACACTTATTGGGGTACAAACGCAATTGTAATGTTACTCTATTAAGTTATCTTTTTAATTTTAATGAAAAATATTTATGAATAAAAAGGAATTTGAATTCGTGAATTGCTCTAAGATTCATGCAAGAATTAACTGATCAAATTCTAGCCTTTCAAAAGAGTCTTTATAAACGAAACGTTTACGTTATTAAAAAAATTAGCATAACCAATCCTTGTAAATTAATATTTATATATATATATATCATAGCGATTCTTGATCACTTTTTGGTATAGCCTTTTGTAAAACTATCATTGGAAATCCCTTCAAACTATTTTTAAAGACAGTTCTTTTATTGCAGTATTATTTTTGTTTATTTTTATTGTGGAAAATATATTCAGTGCTTTTAAATTAATAGTAATACTTAAATCGTGATAAAAAATTATGTGTAATTTAAAAATTTAAAAAAAAATACGAAGTATTTTGAATTTACTTTTTTGCATCCATGTACCATAATTTTATTTTCTGTTGACTATTTTCATAATGTGCATTCTTCCTGTTATCAACTTTCTTTATATAAAATGATTTTAAGATTGATTAAAGATAAATCTATTAACTGACAGCCCAATAGACTATGGCTTTTTTTTGGGGGGGGGGCATCTGAACGTTATTTGTGTATTTCGTCCTCAGAGCCGTCTTATAGAGTATGTTTACCTTATTCGTGTGTCCTAAAGGACGAGACTAGGAATACCCTCAAGCTCACACCTTTACACAAATGAATGCAGAAAACAAAAAGGCGAGAAAATTAAATTTTTCAAATACTTAACAATAACTGGGATTAAAATTACTTCTCACTCTGAAGATTACTGTACAATTACGACAATCCATTTAAAAGGAGGTGTTTGATTGTAGATTATTTTAGTAATTCCTGGCCTCAAAGTTTTGAACATTTTACCTGCAAAGTGACAAGAGTGTGAAAATTTTATGCCATATAGTAAACAACCAATCGGATAGCTGAAAGATGGTACACTTTTTGAATACGCATCACATTATTTTGGCAAGAAAATTTTTCTTAAACAGTCGGTCAAATTTTTGTGTTATAAGGAAGATAATTTTGAAAACTCTCAAGCATTCACTTCGATAAATGTGCGTGGTGAAAGCTGAAGGGTTACATCCATTTTTCTTAGCTTTTGGGATTGAACTGTAATCTTCATTCCTAAGAGTACGATTATGGCAATTGTGGGCCATAGAAATGGATATTCAACATCGCGAAGTCGACAATTTAACGTTCGAAGACAGTTGTAAAGTCATTTGTATACCCGCTGCATGTTGACTGAGATTTTTTTTATTGATAACGGATTTTTTGTAAACCTTTTATTTTTGTAGATACTTGGGATTTTTCTGAATTTATATGAAAAATTATTCTCATAACTGATGAAAAATTATTCTGAAAGATTTTGGATTGTTTGTCGCTCAACTGTCATTTATTGCATACGCTGATTAAATTAGATCGGGATCTATAGTTAAAGTTGATCTCAAACCAATACTAATATCCTTGCTCAAAATGTAATACAATGTAATACCCACAATGTTTTTTTTTTTTTTTTTTTTTTTTAAACTCAAACACCAGAACGTTGTAGCCAATTCAGCTGCCAGCTCGGTAACTTTTTTTGAAATGGCGTGTGCTGTGAATCCTTAAATATGTTATGAATGACATATATAAATATTCACTGTAGTTGTCAGTTTCAGTTTTTCTGTACACTTTTATGAATTTTGTAATCAGTTACGAAATTTTCTTACACTATTTAATATAGACATCATGAAGTGGATCTATTTAGAGCTTGAAATAGTTTGACTCCTGGAAAAACACACACAGTTATAAATTTCACATTTATAGTAAATTTGTTAATATATGATTTTAATAGTATTGAATTTAATCATTGTGTGTGCAGTCTTTATCTTTAATATTTTTTCACTTTTATACATTTTGCATTCTTTAATAATCTGCTTGTATTTCTGAATATTTTTTATTTCTAATGGTAATGCAAAATGCAATAGTAAAAAATATTTTAAGTTATATATAAACTAAACATGGCACGACAGCCCATGTGGGCCAGGCTTACAGTGCCCGTAACCGTTTTCATGATCGAGGGACCTGGGGTGCGAAGCATATGTCTGAGTTAGGTGGTCAGCCTAACGTAAGACCCCCAGTGTTTAGTTCCCAAGCATGCTTGGTACTCAGTTAATCGACCCACTGATAGGATGAAAGACTGAGTTAACCTTGCCCAGCCCAAGGATTGAACCACGGACCTGTGTTATAGGAGCGTGAAACGCTGCCACTAAGCCACCAGCCTTCCAAGTTATATACATAATAGTAAAATACTATTATCTATATACATAATTTGTATTTTATTTTACATTTTTTTAGGATTTTACTAATATTTGTACTTTATTAGGAAAATTAATGGATAACTGTTTACTCAAAATTATCTATTAATTTTCCTGATAAAATACAAATGTTAGTAAAATCCTAAAAAATGAAAAAGTGTAAAATACAACAAAATGGAAAATGGCAGAAATCATTGCCTTAGAGAGTCTCTGGCACGCCAATGACAAGAAGTGCACTACACAGGGACGAAGATGAGCTCCGTTCATATTTTCTCTAAGATTACAGAGGGGGCAAAAGAAGTTTTGGCAAAAATTCCAGTGCTGTGAGGTTGCTCACCTGGGGAAATCACAACCAGTGAGTCACCCCGGTATGCCACTGCATCGCGTCGTGGATAATCAAAGTGATTGCCGGCTGGCAGTTGTCTGAGGTGCCTGGTCCTAGAACCTCAACCCTCATTGGATACCTGGAATGAAACTTGGGAGCTATATCTTGTTCTGATTGGCATATCGAGTAGAGCTTTTAAGTAAGCGGGGCTTATTAGAGTTTACATGAGAAAAAGTAGTTTTTTAAAGTAGAATAATTAAGAAATTAAATATTAAATTTATATTTTTAGTCTTGAAATTTATTTATGTTATAACACATAAGCAATATTTACAAAAACATTAGTAACATTAAGCAATATTTACAACATTAAGCACATTTAACAACATTATGCAATATTTACAAAAACATAAAGATACAGAAAAGTCCTTAACTCCACTGCTAATAACAGTGAGAGTGATAAAAGTTGCAAGGCAAAAACACTAAGACATGACTGTACAACATATAGAAATCTTTATTTTTATTTATTATTTTATTTTTTTTGTTACTATATACAATTTATTTATTTGTATTTTTTTTATTTTATGTATATATATACATACATATTATTTATTTATTTTTCGTATTATATAATTTTAATTTGTTAGTAGAAGGATAAAAAGGTTAATTGTTAGTATTATCATGGACGTATTGCTTATGTGTGTAAATCAAGGTGGCTGGTGAGGAAACTTAGGGCAGTAACGAAGTAGTGAGCGGGGACGGTGCCGATTATGGGTGCTAAGGTCATTATATTGTGGCAAGTTTATAATTAATGGATTCTCAGTTTTATTAATATTTTTATACATGTTATACATAATTTTGGCTAGATATTCCCTGATTGTTGGTATATTTAGTTCTTCTCTTATCTTTTTATTTCTGTAATACCAGGGAGCTTTTGCTGCCTGTCTGATAATTTTATTTTGTAAAGTTTCTAATTTTTTAATTTTACTGTCATGGGTATAGCCCCAGAGGGGGCAGGCATAGGACAGAAGTGGTCTGAGGTATGCTTTGTAAATGAGCACTTTGTTTTCGATTGAGAGCTCAGAGTTGTATTTTAGGAGGGGGTATAGTGTTGCAGTTGTTTGGTTAAATTTATTTGTAACATTTTTGAGATGTGTGTTCCAATTTAATTTTTTGTCAAATGTTATGCCTAGATATTTGCATGTTGGAGACCATGGGAGTATTGTTTCGTTGATTTTGATTCTCTGGCAGGTTATTGCTCTTTTTTTAGTGAATAGTATGGCTATGCTTTTATTTTCATTTATTAAAATTTTCCATTTTTTGAACCAGAGCTCAAGTAGCTGTAGGTGTGTGTTTAGTGCTGTGGATATATTTGATAATTTCCTGCATTGTGCTAGGATGAGTGTGTCATCTGCAAAGAGATGCAGTGTAGTGAGCTGTGATTTAGGTATGTCGTTCACATAGATAAGAAATAAACGAGGTCCTAATTTGGAGCCCTGGGGTACTCCTGCTAATATTGGCCTAAGTGTTGAGTGTGTTTTACCTATGCGAACTTGGAACTTCCGTCCCAAAAGATAAGAGATTAATAATCTGATAAGTGGGTCGGGTAGACCAATAGTGATGAGTTTAAAGACTAGTCCGCCAATCCAAACTTTGTCAAAGGCCTTGGCTATATCTAAGGAAACTGCTCCAGTACTTTTTTTCAACTGGAAACCATGGGTGATAGTTTCACCAACTCTCATCAGTTGATGAGTTGTAGAATGGTGTTTTCTAAACCCGTGCTGTTCAGGAATGAGAATATTCTTATCATTCAAGAACGTATCAATTCTGTTAAGAATAATACCTTCAGCAATTTTGCTAAGTGAAGGGAGCAGACTTATTGGTCTGTAATTAGATGGTAGATAATTTTCCTGTTTAGGTTTGAGTATTGGTATGATTGAAGCAGTTTTCCATTGGCAGGGGTAGTATGTAATTTTAAGAATTTCATTGATGAGCATAGTAATTTTGAATAAGATTTTTGGGGGGCTTTTTTGATCATTAAGTTGGTTATGCCATCAATGCCAGGAGATTTTTGATCTTTGAGCTTTTTTATTTTAGCCAGGACCTCTGAGGGGGTGGTGCGTTCTATCTCTTGTGTATGGGGTCTGGAGAGAAATCTGTTTATTGCGTGCGTTACCAGGTTTTCAGTTCGTGTATCATGTAGATTGTGTGTCGTGAATTGTTTTTCAAAAACATCTGCAATTGCTTCAGTTTTGTCTTTATCTGTGTAGGCTATGTGATTTTGGCCTTGAATGGGCGAAAAGTGTTGCACTTTTCTCTTGAACATACCGACGGCCTTCCAAATGGAGCGGTCGTGGGTTGTTAATGATTTTAATTTTTCTCTCCATTGTGTGGTGTTGTATTCGCTAATCTTGGCTCTGAATTCATTATTTGCTTTGTTATATTCTGATTTAGTTTGTTCATTTCTATAGGTTTGTGATATTTTTCTTAGTCTATTTCTTTTAGTTTTTAATTCTCTCAAGTACCGGGGAAGGAGTGTGGGACTGGGGGAAAATGTCCTCTCTGATTCACGGTGCGCTCTGAGCAGCTCCGCCTCCAAGCGAATAGTTTCGTTTTCAAGTTCGTCTCCCGTGTTAACTTTGATGGGGGTGAATGGGTTATTTTTTAATATTTGTTTGTATTTAATCCAGTCCGTGTTATGAATAGTGGGTGATTTTAACAGAGGAATATTAAGGTTGAACTCGATCATGACTGGGTTATGATCAGAGCTGAGTTCGGGTAGGGCTTTAATTGTTGTGTCATAATTAATTCCTCTGATGAGGGCAATATCAATTGTTGAAGCGGTATTAGCGCTAAAATGAGTGGTTGTATCAGGTGCATGGATTGTAATTTTAGCTTTATGAGCGAATGTTTTGATTATTTTTCCTATTTTGTTGGAATGTGTGTTATTTCATGCAGCATGTTTGTCATTCAAGTCTCCACAAATTAAAATGTCGTAGTTTGTAGCTAGTAGTGTTTCTAGATCCATATTAATGTATCTATATTGTGGTTTAGGGCGAATATATGTGGAGCAGAAAGTAATGTGGGGGAGAGTGGGCAGGGTGACAGTCACCAAAGTAGCTTCCACCGTTATTAATTTTTGTGTGATGTTTCTGTAGTGAGGGAGACTACTCTTGATAAAAATAACTGTCCCACCTCCGTTATGGGTTGAATTTGCAGGGCGATCATTTCTATAAGTTAGGTAACCTGTAAGACTAATATTTATTTGGTTTGTGAGAAACGACTCTTGGATTAGGATAATATCAGGGTTGTGCTCATTTACAAAGTCACGGAACTCAGTCATTCTGTTTCTAATTCCGCAGGAATTCCAAGAACAAATTTTAAATTTTTGCTGGTTGTCTGACATTATTGCTTATTACTGGCCTCATCTAAAAGATCCATGATAAGAAACATCTTATCCATGCGATCTGGCGTAGCTCTTATTCTTTTTATTGCATCTGGGATATTAATTCCCTTAAATGCTTCCCTAATTTCGCGTAAGAGCGTAAATAGATCACTTGAGTCTGATCTTTGTTCAATATTTTCTCCTTCTGGAGAACTTGTTTGAATATTGACTGGTTTGTTTTGAGCTTGGGGTGGCACAGTGGTAGAGCTTTCAGCTCGTCCAGCGACAACGTTGGCAAATGAACGTTCATTATTAACAAAATTTGTTTTAATAATTTTTTTTGGTTTATTTTGGGGAACTTAAGGCAGCCCCTATAACTGGCCGGGTGATTTCCACCGCAACTGCAGCATATTGGTGTTTCTAGTTTTTTGTCTTTTGGACATTCTCTAGTGTTGTGCGTTTCGGCACATTTAACACAGCGGGGGGTCATGTGGCATAATTCACTAGAATGGTGAAAGCGTTGACAATTATAGCATTGTATAATATTTTTTGCACCTCGATAATGCTCTATTGTGGTGTTGGAAATATGGCAGATGCTTTTTATTTTGAAGATGCCTGATACTTCAGGGCTATTGAGTACCTGAACTAGAAAGAGGGGGAATGGCTTGCCATTTCTTTGGCTGGTCATACGATTGACTCTATGTATTTTAAAGCCTTTGCTGGCCAAATCTGAGGCGATCTCTTCACTTTTTGTTGTCAAGGGGAGGTCCCTAATGACAAATTTTCTAGGTTTTTCATTTTTCCCTCTGAGGAGAATGTATTCATATTTGTTTGATTCAAGAAATTTGGTTATTTCTCTGTGGTCGTTTTCCGTTTTTGGGATAAGTTTTAAATTTTCTCCCGATGTTCTAGCATCTATTTCTTTGTTTAGAGCATTTTTTAGGCCAGTCATAAATTGACAATGGCTCTCACCATATCTAACAATGATGGGGGGAATTTTTGGTGCTGGCTCTGTTGTCAGCTGGTCCGCGTCCATTTGTTCTTGGTTTTCCTCCTCTGGAGTTAACCTATTGAACGCATTTTTAGTTTCTATTGGGGTTGGGATGACATTTTCAGTCATGGCCTTAGCAGCTTTTTTTGGAAATACGAAAGTGTCCTCACCATCATTATTTCTTTTCTTAGCGGTTTTTTCTTTAGAGTTACAAGCAACATTAGCTTGGTTATTATTTAAGTTAGGAGGGGTAGGGGGATATGCCAATACAGAATCAGAGATATAGCTACCTGTACTAGCTGTCTGTATAGTTTCTCTGTAGATTCTTATCGTTTCATCTATCTGATCTATCAGTCGTTGTTTAGGATTTGTGGCCGAGGTACACGGTCTGCTTCCAAGTAGTGACATCTTGATCTGCATCAGGCTTTTTATCTGGAGCTCGTCGGCATCCTTGTAACCTTTCTGCATGATGTCATGTAGTTTCGCTGGCTTGATAATTCCGTTGTCCTTAATCGTTTCCATTTCCAGTCAATTTCCGGAGAGCAAGCGCTTTTAAAAGCAAGAATTGCTAGCAGTGAAAACTGCTGTTTTTCCCCCTCTAGGGGAGGCAATGTGTCTTCAGTGGTGTGGTATTAGCGCCCGACAGGGTTGAGCGCGCTTCGGCGTAATAGTTGATTGTACTAGTGAGTACTGCAGAGAGCATTCAAGTGCGTCCTTCACTGACGAAGGAAAATACACGAACTGAGACGTGGATAATCAGGTAAACTAGTGAGTTCCCATTGCTTCAACTGCATTTCGCTTATTGTTTTCAACAGGTGTCTTTACCTAACAAATTGTTTTATGTTTAGTTTTATGGTGTGGCATGAAATGTTTGAATATATTTTGGTTGTACAAGCGTTGCGCCTTTACGTGTCCGCCTCTCGTTTCCAAAGATGTTACTGTGACCATTAGTACGTTGTACTACAATTTTCTTATTTTTCTGCCATAGGCATCGGATATAACTTCACTGAATATTGTTGAGGAATAATTCTGCATCACATAAAAAAAAGTAAAGCTTGAATACCCATCGGTGCAGAACCTATTTGTGGGATCAATTTGAAGACCGCAAAAACCAATGTTCTTAGATGGGAAAAACGGAAGATGTATGAAGCTTGCCTCAACACTCCTGGTCAAACCCACGCTTTAAGTATGATTTGTGGATCATCAGTGAGGATTGCCTCTGAAATTCTAAGAAGCTCTAGGCAGAAGATACGTTTAATTGTAGGCTTCATAACTGGGCACTACTATTTCAGAAAACACCTCCATAAAATGGGGCTGTTTCAGCAAGACCCTATCTGCAGGAAATGTCATACGCAAGAGGAAACGGCCAAGCATATCATTTATGAATGCGAGGCTCTTTGCCCTCCCTAAATTAACTTCTTTAGGCATCATCCATACTAGAGAGTTACATCTGGACTCCGTTAAAGGGTTATCGGACTTTATTAATAAAGTGGGTGACCCGAGCAACTGGAACTAGGAAATATTGGGTTTGGAGTTAACAGTACAAAATGCTGATAAAAGCAGAGGTGCCCAATGACGTACAAACCCAACTCTAAGAAGAAGAAAGCTTGAATAGCATACAAACAGAAGTAATTTGCGGCAATGATTTTGCATTAAATTCTTTTTTAATGCATTGTTTGTTATGTTAGTATACCGCACCCTTGTAATTTACTATATTTTAACACGTAACGGCAGGTTAAATCGCGAAAGCTATTATAAAACATTTGGACATCTATGTAATCTCTGCCTTTTAAAGTTTCACGAAGCGTGAGCTATATTTACGAGTCGCAAAGAACAAAACTTGAAAATTTGCCTATTCGCCGAAACGGACTTAAATGCTGAAAACCGAAATGAAATATCCCCCTTCCGTTGTTAAGCAATTATAAAGATCGAAACGGGAACATTCCATTCTAAAAAATGTATTTTTGATAAATTACAATGAGCTCAAGTAATAATGTTGCTATGGTAACTAAAAAAAGCAGTTACTAAAACAGCTTTTGAAGCTAAAATTCTAGTTATTCATGAAACAAAAATTCCTAAATTATCATTATCCTTTAGCAGTCATGAGATTCTCAACAAAATTTGAACAAAATATATTCACCAAAAATTTTTATTAGCGCTCTGTCCTTCCGTTCAACAGTTCGTGGGGACGAATCTCACCTCTGGTTTAAATGCTTGTAATGCCTCAATATTCACTTTAAACTGCTCCTTTAGTTTCCCTTAATAAAAACTGACCGTTGCGCTACAAACCAAACCTTAAAACAAAAATTTTAATGGAAGTTTGTCACAGCAGTTTTAATTAGGTTAACAATGTTTACCTATGGTTTTGTTTTATATGGAAATATTTGGATTCTCGCATGAGTATAATTCTTCAATTAAAAATGTCTTCTGATTTTTGTTAAATTGTCTAGAATCAATAAAAATTATATTTTTAAAGTTGATGTCTGTTTAAAATATCAATGAGATGTAAGTGATACTTTATTCCTTAACACTTTGTATACGTTATTAAATTTGTGAAATTAAGATTTTTTGCAATTATTTTAATATATAAATGAAAATAGAATGTCGAATGATAGTGAGTTCGAATCTTGGCTTAACCGAAAATCTGTCGCGTTCGTTGAAGACGGCTGAGGCACGTTGAGAATGGGCGTGATCGCAATGTCTTCCAAGTGAAATGATACCTCTGGGTGTGGTAAAATAAATATTTGGTGTCTTCTGCTTGGTTCTTGCTCCAATTCCCGAAGATTTCACCTGGCTGCTTATATGGAACTGATAGAGCACAACTCAGGTACAGGGAATTATGCTGGTGCAACAACAGCCATTTATCGCGAATCATTTTGAAACTTATAGACCGGTTGAGGATACCGATTCTGTATTGAAAGCTTAAAAATAATATGAGCATAACGCTCCTATAAACCATAATGTTAAACTAGTAACTTTGATCGGGTGACAAGGCGACAAGTGTAGTGCTAAACAGGCCATTGATGTTTAACTTTATCCTTATACTCTTCAAACATTGTATGCACAAGTCCCGCTGCACAGATAGGTGCATTAATTCTACGAAGTTCAATCTTCTAGGAAGCAAAGTTTTCATCATAAAATGATGTGGTCAGTTAAAGCTTTTTTCTATATTTCTTCCTATTTATCCTTCTTTCCAGGTTTTGATTGTTTCAGCCAGGACAAAGAAACCATCTGCATTTTCGAAGGAAAAACTTTAAGAAGCATATTTGGTGGAATAAAATGTGAGAATACATGGCGAAGAAGAACTCATTCTGAGCTCTATAAACTATATAAAGAATCAGATATTGTTAAATTAATTTCAATACAGAGATTAAATGACATTTGAGCCGGATGAACGACAATCGGGTGACGAAAAAATTTTTCTTGGCTCGCCCCATTGGCACCAGAAGAAGAGGGCGACCGAAACTCCGATGGCGTGACTGCCTTGAAAACGACCTAAAAACACTAAATGTGACAAACTGGATGACCTTGTCCAAAAATAGGAAAACTGGTATGCACTTCTGAGGAAGACAAAGGCCCACCCTGGGCTGTCAGGCCAATGAAGAAGAAGATTGTTTCAGCCGCAAACTGTGAAATGTCTACCCATGTCATGACAAATCCATCTCTATGCTTGACAGTTGGAAGGAGACTTTCATTGAGCAAGCATCGTGCAATTGAGTAGCCATCCTGATGTAGAGAGAAATGCTATCAGGTTTTGTGAGAGACCACGGTAGACGACGCTTGGCATTGACATCTATAAGTTACTTAGTAATTGCTACTCCCTGCCGTACGTTTTCTGTTTATGAAAGTGCCTTCGAACTATAATCATTTACAAAGGAGAATCCATATGCTGATTGTGTATTCAGCAGTCACTTTTGCTGCGGTTGTTTGCCTTTTAGACATAACAATCTGATTCAGCATATTTATCTGAGCTTTTATTTCAGTCCTTAATTTTGATTTTCAGAGTTTTTTGGCTGTATTGTACATATGTTATCATTATATTAGATAAGGCATATCTCTAAAAACACCTCAATTTAGTATGTTTCGGTCACATTGCCTCCAACTCAACGACTTCCTACAATTTGGCCTCTTTGAATAAATGGAAAGTAATACATTTTATTCTCTTGAAAAATACCCGAAATTTATACAGAACTGCAGTGAATCTACCACATTACCAGAATATGTATCCATTTCTCTATGTATGAAAATTTCTGGCCACTTACATAAGTCTTACGAAGCGCATTTAAAATCATTTGCAGGTATTTCAATTACTTTAATAACCACTTTATTTATTCTTAACTTTAATGACTGCAATATTTGGCACATTCATTATTAAAAATGTACAAAATTTCATTTATTTATATTTATGTTTAAAGTAAAATTTTTATGGAACTAATTTTTGATTAGATTGGGTAAAAAAGTACCGTCGATAAATTAATCTTTAGAATGGTGAGATTAGTATTATATGATTTTGATGAAATGAATGAAAAAGCATTTCAAACTAGAAAATTGTCTGTACACTTACTCTACTTGTGAATTAGAATTTATCGCTTACTTCAGTGTTTCAATCGTATGTTTAATTATTTTTAATAAATGTTTTGTTATAGAAATTAATTACTTTGGGCTTAAGTTTTTTTATCACTAACAGAATAAAATGGCATTCCTTCAGTTTTTTAAAAGATTTTTTGCCATCAAAAGAAGGAAATGCCTTCTCAATATTTTAAAAAATGTTTTAGAATAAGTTTATGAAGATCTGTCGTAATTTTGATTTCAGTCATCAGCAAAAATAGTAAATAAGAATTAGAAAGAAATGAAAAAACTAAACTCCATGGCACGACAGCCCATATAGGCCAAGGCCTACAGTGCCCATAACTGTTTTCATGACCGAGGGCCCTGGGGTGCGAAGCATATATCCCAGTTAGGTGGTCAGCCAGTTTTTAGTTCCCAAGAATGCTTGGTACTGAGTTAATCGACCCACTGATGGGATGAAAGGCTGAGTCAACCTTGCCCAGCCAGAGGATTGAACCTCGGACCTGTGTCATGGAAACGTGAAAAAGCCACCGGGCTTCTAGGAAGAAATGAGGATAACGAAAGTTCTTGAACATTTTTGAGCTCAAATTATCAGTAAATATTTTTATGGTGCATACGTTAATTGTATTATTTTCTTTTGTGTTTACGTTTCAAATTTATGATATTTATTTATCGATTCATTTTTAACTGTTAAAATAGATGACTTTAATACAATGATTTGAAAAATTGGTTAAAAATTATTTGGATTACGAGGGTTGCGCTAATTTTATATCTGGCTTTGATAACTGTACGCATTGCTATGTGATCACTGACGCTTCGAAACTATTGTTTGATGCTTATAAATATAATTCCGTTAGAAAGTTTTGCCATTTCTGCGTAATTTTTTGCTTACACTAAATTTGAAATATTCATTTTGAGTAAATAATGAAATTGAGTTCTGAACATTTTCGTGTGATTATTTTTCATAAATTTCGACGGGAATAATAATCATTAATAATTTCGATGGAATTAATTCTTCATAAAATGTTAAAACTGCATACCACATCATTGGAAATTGTCATCATTCGCTCCTGGCTAAATTCCGTGACTGTCATTCAAAATTTTTGTACCAAGAAATATCAATGCTGTGCGTGATGTGATAAAATAAGATTGTCGTGGGAAATGTGAGGCTGAGACACATTTATGGGTATTAGAATGGTAAACATCAATAAGGTTACACGAACATTTAACTGTTCAAAAGATTATTTCGCTTACATTCGATTCCACATAATCTTGTTAACGCTCAAAAGTAGATTCGTGTCTATTGTGCTAGCAAATTTTGAAGAGATGTGTTCAATGGGCCTCAAAGATTGTGCATAATTTCTACATTATGGATCAATACATATGAGCCTAAAAAAAATTGCAATCGACTTGATTTTGTGCTTGCATTTGACATTGCATATTTTGCCTGATGTTGCAGATGTTACTTTACAGATTTTTATTTTAGCGTATCACAAAATTAGTTTATGTCAATGATTTTCGTCATTTGAAAAAACGGTAATGCAATTCAAAAACCATATTTTAAAAGTACCTCAATCGATATGGAAAAAGTATTTCGAAAATTTGTTCAAACGTATGCAAAAGTGCAGAAGCACTTCAGAGATTTCACCTGCAAATGCAGAAAAGTTTGTTATTTCTTGTGTCTTTTCAGCCACAAGATAACTATTAATAAGCTCAGGTAATATAATAGTCCACCCAGCTTTCCCTGAGTTACTGGGCAAGGCAAAAAGCTCTAGAAGTTCGCCAGGCAACTAGAGGCTCCGTTAAAACACCATTACCGCGGTGCCAAATAGTCTTAGGCACGGGTATATGTATCTTTATTCTGTATGAAATTCATTAAACTCATACATGTATAAGTCTGGTCAACTGTGCTGACTATGGCGGATAACGCTCAGAAATTACCTGGTTCTATCTTAGGCATTGTTAAGCAACGGCATATGGATGTTTCGTTAGTTTTCTGCATTCATCAATTGTATTATTATTATTTTTCTTTTTACTTTCTCTGGAAACTTTTTTAATTGTACCTGTTAAAGTGGTGTTTGGGAGTTTGTCTGGTTTCAACGTGAGTATGAATATTGTCTATTAATTGTGGAATGTTCTCCCAAAAGACAACTTACGCGAAAGGTATGAAAATACATTATAACAGTTTTCGGCCGTCGGGTTGTCCACTACGTCCCGTTCAAGTCTTTCTATTAATGTGTGTATTAAACTGAAATCAAGTATTAATTCTTGTTAAAAAAGTTTTAGTTCTTTCTAAGCTAATTCTCCATTTAATATTCAGTAAAAAGAACTGGATATATTGCTGAGTGAGTATATTATCTTTTTGAATATTCCATTTTTTTTCCCCCAATCATTGGACAAAACCGGAATTAGTTTTGAAATATAAATCTCTTGTTTTTCATTCTGCAATCTATACTGTAAATTCTGTATGAAATTATATTTTCGACAGCAAATGAATAATTTTGCGAAAAATGTATTGTTTGCGTTGCTAATTATATTTGCTGAAAAGGATTTCCTGGCAAAAATTCATATTAATTTTTTTGGCAAGCTAGTGGTATAATAATAAAGATACATCATGAGTTGCTGAATTGTATAGTGAAAATCTCGAGCAACAATTTTAGAAAGCTAACAATCTGCTTTATATTCTTTAAAATTCATTTAGAAATCTCCTGAATGAAAAATTGGAAATTTGATTAGCTTAATAATTTAAATGTAACTCTTTTTAAAATATGAACGGTGAAGCAATTACTAATGTTTTTGCTTAATGTGGTATATAGTAGTTATTCAACTTGATTATTTAAATTGCAAACGGTGTTAGAAAACTTGTATCGGGTTTTGAAAACATTAATTTAACATAATGTGAAAAAAAAAACTAAACAATTCGTTCAAAAGTTCGTGGGTTTCAATCCCACTTTGCGCTTGGATGTTTGTATTACAGTGGGTAAAAAAAGTATTGTCAATTGCCTTAATTTATTCATATTGACAAATAAATAAAATGTTATGCAATTTTAGCTGTCGTAATTAAATATAAGGCATCTTAGATATATAAAAATAGTAAAAATTTAATTTTAATTTGCATTTCCTACGATTTTTTCTTTCAAAAACGAAAATTTGCATGTCAAAAAAGCGGCAAAGTTTTAACTGCTATGCAAATTTTGTTACATCGAAGTCATGTGTTTCGCGGATAAGAAACTCTACCGGTATAAAGTCAGCAAAATTACTCCAAAAGGGTCTATGCATTATTTTGTTATTACTACTGTAAAATGACTTCGAAATCGAAGGAGTTGGACGTTAGTGTTAAAAGTACGATTATTAGGCTCAGAAATGAAGGTTTAACCTATCGTGCTATAGGAGTGCAGTTGAATATAAGTTTATTTACTGTCAGAATTGTTGTAAAAAAGTTCAAGGAAACAGGATCAACGAAAATTAAGACCAGAAGTGGACGACCTCGAATGTTTTCCACAAGAGAGGAACGTATCATTATTAACAAGGTAAAGAAAAACCCTAAAATGAGTGCACCCCAGATTGCTAGAGATGTCGCTTTCACTTCGCAAAAGACTTTCAGCGTACAGACTGTACGGAATGCTTTACAAGAGAAAAGTTATTATGGAAGGACAGCTTGAAAGAAACCATTCATCCCTGAAATAAATAGGAGAAAGAGGTTAGATTTCGCAAAATACCACGTTGATTTATGTGAAGAGCTTTGGAACACAGTTATTTTTTTTCCGACGAATCAAAGTTGAACATTTTAGGCAGTGATGGACGACGATATGTGTCGAGGAGGCCAAATACTGAATTGAAAGAGCAACATTTAACTGCTACTGTAAAAACATGATGGTGGCAGCGTCTTAGTTTGGGACTGTATGGCAGCTAATGAAGTTGGCAACCTGTATTTTATTGATGGTATTATGACAGCACGTACATACATTGACATTTTTGCGCCATAACCTAAAAATCTGTGCCCAAAACCTTGGCTTGGGAACATCATTCGTTTTTCAACAAGACCCCAAGTATACAGCGAATCTCAGCCGTGAATGGCTACTCTACTATGCTTTTCTCCAGTTAAAAACCCCACCTCAATAGCCTGACATCAATCCAATTGAAAATATATGGCACCTGCAGGATCTAGAAATCAGGAGACATAAAATTTCAAGTAAAGACGACCTCAAACGTTTACTCTTACAAGAGTGGCACAAAATTCCCATCAAAGACCTTAGTTGGGAATTTTGTGCCACTCTTGTTATAGATACACTATGAGGAATAGATTACAAGCTGTTATAGATGCAGAAGGTATGCATATAAAGTACTAAACATATACTGATTTTGTTTGCGCTCATAATTTTGTCAATTGCATAATTTTGCCAATATTTTTATCATGTAAATTTTGGATTTTCTCGAAACTTCGACTAAAAAATTATTTAAATGAAAATTTCGTTATATTTGTTTGTCTTTTCTCCTGAAATCACTATGTTAAAATTAAATTTTTAAACTTACTTTGTTAGTAAATATGATCATTTATAGGCAATTGCCAATACTTTTTTTATCCATTGTAGTTCGGAATTCACTTCAAACCGTGCATTCTAGTCTTATAAGCCCTGTGTGCAAAAATTGATGGTTGAGCCACAAATAAAATCAATCCAACCTTCAGCTAACTTCAAGCTTTCGTATTTAAGAATGGAAGCCATTTTTAAAATTCCATGTATACATGTTGACTTGTAATTGAAAAAAACTTGTGTACGACGTGAAATCCCTCGATATTTCCGTAATATCTGCAATCCCATACTGTAAATTTTTTCAAAAAAATTAATAACTATAATTAATGTTTTTCGGTTTTTGAAAAAATATTGTTATGCACTTTGTTGCGAAGGTATTTACTCTTTTATCAATGCGCCTAATATCAAAATGCATTTGAAACGGAACAACTGAATATTAAGATTACAAGTGCTATATTTTTGTAACTGAGTATGTTCATTTATCTAAAATTCATTTTCCTATATTAATAGGCTATTTTTCCAAGATAACCGTCAAAAAATCTACACAATTTAAATAAAAATACGAATAATTAAAAAAAATGTTATTCTAAAAATTAATTAATACCTTTAATTACCAAAATTTTAACTATCAATCGAAATTCTGTAAAAATATTTAAATTCGTTAGATAAAAAAATTATTGTGCATGTAATTTAAATAAAAGTCAAAAGCATCTATAAGTAATATTAGAATAAACGGTGGATTTAATGAATTTTTTTGCTTCCATTTTATTACAGATTCATGAATCTTATTAATACTGCAGTGTGGTAGCCATTTTTCTGAGGAATTGGGTAAGTCACTTGATTTTTTTTTTGTACTAATTGTTTGCTTTGTACATATTTAAGGAATTAAATTTATTCTTTCATAAATTAGTAGAAGCATTGAGATATTGAAATGTATTTTTTATAATTATTTTGGAGCATTATAAATATCTTAACGTGTTTCATATGAAGTTTCTCTAAAACTTCAAAAATTTGATTGCTAAATCTAATTTTCAGGAGATTAATTAACTGGCCTCAAAATATTATTTTATACTAATCTTTCAGTCTATTTTGTCATAATGTATAAGACTTCTGTCATTCTTCAAATTTCTTGTTTTATTTTTCTTTCAAGGTCTTGTTATTACAATTTCTACAATATTTACGCCAAAGAAGTAGTTTACCCAACTTACAAAAGGGGACTGACCTACTGCATGCGATAACATCGTTAGGGAAATTTTAGATTGCAAACTCATACTGTATCTACAAAATTTTCAAGAAAATTCTTACCATTCTCTAAGCCCCCGGGGAAAATTATTTCCCCTACTGACTATTTTTCGTAAGTCTCGGTCAGTTGGTGCATAAGGAAACGTTTACTGGTATTTTATTTCTTAAAAAGTATAACAAACAACAGATTTTAATCTTAAAATCTGAGCTTTCTTCTTCTTAGAGTTGGGTTTGTATGTCATTGGGCACCTCTGCTTTTATCAACATTTTGTACTGTTAACTCCAAACCCAATGTTTCCTAGTTCCAATTACTCGGGTCACCCACTTCATTAATAAAGTCCGAGTCCTTTAATGGAGTCTAGGTGTAACTCTCTAGTATGGAATGCCGAGCTGGTAGCCGAATGGTTAGCGCTCTTGCCTTCGGTTCAACAGTTCGTGGGTTCAAATCCTACCTTGGGCATGGATGTTTGTAGTGGTTCGGATTCCTCTTTAAACCGTAAGTCCCGGTCTAATTAGCCCTCGTGTGCAAAAAATGACCGTTGAGCGACAAACAAACCAAACCAAACTAGTATGGATGATGCCTAAAGAAGTTAATCTTGGGAGGGCAAGAGCCTCGCATTCGAAAATGATATGCTTGGCCGTTTCCTCTTGCATGACATTTCCTGCAGATAGGGTCTTGCTGAAACAGTCCCATTTTATGGAGGTGTTTTCTAAAATAGTAGTGCCCAGTTATGAAGTCTACGATTAAACGTATCTTCTGCCTAGAGCATCTTAGAATTTTAGAGCAATCTTCGCTGATGATCCACAGATGATTCTGGTCAGAGAGTCTGTGAAGGATTCATTGCTGCCCCTTCACTAGATTGCCTCTGAGCTCCCTTGTCTTTTTCAGCTAGGTCTACTATAGACTTCAGAGGCTTCACCTGCAAATGCAGAAAGATTTGTTATTTCTTGTGTCTTTTCAACCACAAGATGACAATTAATAAGCTCAGGTAATATAACAGTCCACCTAGCTGTCCCTGAGTTACTGGGCAAGGCAAAAAAAAAAAAAAAAAAAAGCTCTAGAAGTTCGCCAGGCAACTAGAGACTCCGTTAAGACACCATTACCGCGGTGCCAAATAGCCCTAGGCACGGGTCGCATAACATCAGGGTTTACGGGAGCTGGTTCGCTTCTATATTCAAGGCTATCCTGTCATTCCTACAGGACATTCAGCGATCCACCACCTGCCGATGCGCCTTGTAGCTGCTCAGGCCCCAGGAAATCTGAGCTTTAAAAATATATTCATTTAATTGTACAAAGAATAAAATATTGGTAGTGAATAAAATAATTTTTCTCTGTTCTTGTAATTTTAAAGCATTGACTTTCCATCTATTAGGTTTTTCTATTCAGTTTACAATAATCTGCTTGTTACTATTGGGGTATTTAGTTTATTTAAATTTGTAGAGTGTGTTAATTTCACTGTAATAAAATGCATGAATTGTAAACAATTTAATTAGGAGTCTTCAAAATTATTAGTGCTTTTTTAAAGTTTTCATCAGCTAAAAATATCATATTATAAAATCCCAAAAAATTTTTTATTATTAAATTCATATCTATTTTCAATCGGAATGGACGATAATTATTTAAATTTATGAAATTCAAAGTTTAATATATCTTTTACTTGGTTGTTTTTATTTAATTGTTTGCTTTTGGGGGAGTGTAATAAATCAAAATTAAAAAAGTACATAAAAATGAAATATTAAGCAAAATAAGTCGCATTAATTATATGTTTGTATGTAAATATATTAAAAAAAAACTTGTGAATGTTTTTCAATAAAAAAACTGATAAACTTTCTTTATGTATCTTTATTGAAAAAAAGATTTAAAACTCGAATAAAATTTTAAATTTTGCATATCGAAAGCACTATTTAATAAAATTTTAGGAGAACTATGATTAGCTAAATATTTCTAAGTTCAACTTTTGATATCATTCTGTAGACTGACTACCTGAAGATCCAGATTGTTGAAATAAGGTCCACTTCGTAATTTTTCTTCCTAGAGAACTTCTCAAGATGGTGGACCGTATTCCCGTATAGAAAAAGAGGAAACCCCAAAATTTCCTGTTTATTCACCCCAACAGACGTTCATTGAAGAGGCTAAAATTTGAAATTTATCTTTTTTCAATCGCTAAAATCGAACTTATAACCTTCGTTCCTAAAAGCAGTGTTCTGCCACTAGTTCACATTAAACCTTACTAAATTTAATCTTAAATTTATTAAACATGTAACAGTAATATAGAATCGACAACTATCTATATTAAAAAATTCCTATTCTCTCTTTCATGCCAAACTTTTGCTCAAATTTGAATTAAAAAGGACTGCACGGAGTGGATAGAAAATTATACTAATCTCTCGCTTACTCAAAATAAAAGCTCTTTCATTTCAAAATTTTGATAACAGCGCTTATAATTAATTTTTAAACAAAGTTAATGATGATTTGAATTCCTTGTTGTTGTTGTTGTTTTCCTATGACACTTGAACAAGCCAAGCTCGCTTTTGCCTTTGGCAGTGCGAATTAAGTCAATAAGGAGCGTCTTTCGTTTTGATCAGAGCACCACGTAGGTGAAAGTACGACTTAGCTCTTTTTAAGGTACCTCGCGCAATTTTGAACCACGGTCAGGTGGCCACACCTGAACTGGCACTCTCCTCTCCACATCCACGCCACACCAGCGGAAGGACTTTGAACGTGCACATGTCCCCAACCCACGGAGTTCCATCAACCCAGTGAAGGAGAGTACACCGTGGTCACCCTCCCAACCACTGCCCGCTGCAAATGATACTTCACTTCGCTGAGCTTACAGGAAGCGGCGTGAAGCCACTGAGCCACTGGAGCTCTGAATTTCTTGTAAATTTGCTTACGCCGTGATTTGGCTCATATAGAAATTCTTCTTGTAGTAGAAGTAGGGTTCTTTTCAGCATTTTTAAACTTGTCTATTATAATGACAACCACTGAAGTTGAGAAAAAATATTTACGGTCTTCACATCCACTCTTTATTCTCTATTGCAAAAATCTAAACATTTCCCCAAAATTCGGGATTCAGTTTTCTCTAATTTAAAAAAGGGTATTTTTATAGATTGCAGCAAACGAGTTATCTGATATTCATTATAAAACCAATTAGAAATCAACTGTCATACTAGTGAGGAGACGTTAATTCATCGATGCGCTCACTGCTTCTTTCTATTCCTCTTGCCTTCGGTTCAACAGTTCGTGGGTTCGAATCCCATCTTTGGCATGGATGTTTGTTATGGTTCGTAATCCACTTTAAACTGCAGGTCCCGCTCTAATTTACCCTCGTGGGCAAAAAATGACCGTTGAGCGACAAACAAACAAACAAGCCTCCTTCTATTCTTTAAAACGATCTATATTCCAAATCTGATGTTATCATACAAAGTGGTTTTTTTCAACTAAGCTAAGTGAATAACAACATGACTTTCTTTTAATTTCAGTTTCCCTCTCCCCCAAAAAAACATTCTACACAGAAAACTACTGCTCACAAACAGCTGAGTTGGCAGCAGACTGCATTCTTGCCTTTAGTTCAATTTGTAAGGATTGAATTTCACCTTGAGCTGCCAAGCTGGCTGCCGAATAATTAGCGCTTTTGCCTTCGGGTCAATATTTCCTGGGTTCGAATCCCACCTTGGGCATGGATGTTTGTAGTGAATCGGAATCCACTTTAAACTGTAGGTCCCGGTCTAATTAGCCATCGTGTTCAAAAAATGACCGTTGAGTGACAAACCAACCAACCTTGGAAATGACATTATAACCCATGGGAATTTATTATGTTTCTGTATCAATCACACTTGTTTCAAGACGTAAATGTGCTTTTCAATATTGAATATTCTTACGCAAGTTTAAATATTATGGAAATATATCTATATTTCCTATATTCTGAGTCGTCCCAGCCATGACTAAGATTCGCTTGGGAGCTCAATAGGAAAGGTTTTTCAATTTAATATGTAAGAATATTCTGACGATGAAGAATAAGAATTTTATGTATAATTATCTGTATAATACGGCTCTGCCTCCTAGAAGAGGACTTGTACAACCCATGGATCTTTATTATGCTTTTTTGTCTATCACTCTTGTTTCAGGATGTAAATGTGCTTTTTAATATTAAAGAATATTCTTACGTAAGTTTAAATGTTAAGGAAATATATCTATATTTCCTATATTCAGAAGTCGTCCCTGCGGTGACTAAAAGATTCGCTTGGGAGCTCTTTAGGAAAACGTTTTTGAATATAATAAGTAAGAATATTCTGTCGATGAAGTATAAAAATTTTATTTACATATATATATATATATATATATATATATATATATATATATGTATATATATATATATATAATACTTCTCTGCCTCCTTGGAGATGAATTGTACAACCCATGGGAATTTATTATGCTTTTTGTCTATCAGTCTTGTTTCAACATGTAAATGTGCTTTTCAATATTAAAGAATATTCTTACGTAAGTTTAAATGTTAAGGAAATATATCTATATTTCCTATATTCAGAGTCGTCCCTGCGATGACTAAAAGATTCGCTTGGGAGCTCTTTAGGAAACGTTTTTCAATATAATATGTAAGAATATTCTAATGATGAAGTATAAAAATTTTATGTATATATATATATATCTGAGTAATACCTCTCTGCCTCCTTGGAGATGACTTGTACAACCCATGGGAATTTATTATGCTTTTTGTCTATCAGTCTTGTTTCAACATGTAAATGTGCTTTTCAATATTAAAGAATATTCTTACGTAAGTTTAAATGCTAAGGAAATATATCTATATTTCCTATATTCAGAAGTCGTCCCTGCGACGACTAAAAGATTCGCTTGGGAGCTCTTTAGGAAACGTTTTTCAATATAATATGTAAGAATATTCTAATGATGAAGTATAAAAATTTTATGTATATATATATGTGAGTAATACCTCCCTGCCTCCTTGGAGATGACTTGTACAACCCATGGGAATTTATTATGCTTTTTGTCTATCAGTCTTGTTTCAAGACGTAAATGTGCTTTTCAATATTAAAGAATATTCTTACGTAAGTTTAAATGTTAAGGAAATAT
>JAJQOW010000166.1:82500-162754 GCA_037975125.1 Latrodectus hesperus
GTTAAGGAAATATATCTATATTTCCTATATTCAGAGTCGTCCCTGCGATGACTAAAAGATTCGCTTGGGAGCTCTTTAGGAAACGTTTTTCAATATAATATGTAAGAATATTCTAATGATGAAGTATAAAAATTTTATGTATATATATATATATCTGAGTAATACCTCTCTGCCTCCTTGGAGATGAATTGTACAACCCATGGGAATTTATTATGCTTTTTGTCTATCAGTCTTGTTTCAACATGTAAATGTGCTTTTCAATATTAAAGAATATTCTTACGTAAGTTTAAATGTTAAGGAAATATATCTATATTTCCTATATTCAGAGTCGTCCCTGCGATGACTAAAAGATTCGCTTGGGAGCTCTTTAGGAAACGTTTTTCAATATAATATGTAAGAATATTCTAATGATGAAGTATAAAAATTTTATGTATATATATATATATCTGAGTAATACCTCTCTGCCTCCTTGGAGATGAATTGTACAACCCATGGGAATTTATTATGCTTTTTGTCTATCAGTCTTGTTTCAACATGTAAATGTGCTTTTCAATATTAAAGAATATTCTTACGTAAGTTTAAATGTTAAGGAAATATATCTATATTTCCTATATTCAGAGTCGTCCCTGCGATGACTAAAAGATTCGCTTGGGAGCTCTTTAGGAAACGTTTTTCAATATAATATGTAAGAATATTCTAATGATGAAGTATAAAAAATTTATGTATTTATATATCTGAGTAATACCTCTCTGCCTCTTTGGAGATGACTTGTACAACCCATGGGAATTTATTATGCTTTTTGTCTATCAGTCTTGTTTCAACATGTAAATGTGCTTTTCAATATTAAAGAATATTCTTACGTAAGTTTAAATGTTAAGGAAATATATCTATATTTCCTGTATTCAGAGTCGTCCCTGCGATGACTAAAAGATTCGCTTGGGAGCTCTTTAGGAAACGTTTTTCAATATAATATGTAAGAATATTCTAATGATGAAGTATAAAAATTTTATGTATATATATATATATATCTGAGTAATACCTCTCTGCCTCCTTGGAGATGACTTGTACAACCCATGGGAATTTATTATGCTTTTTGTCTATCAGTCTTGTTTCAAGATGTAAATGTGCTTTTTAATTTTAAAGAATATTCTTACGTAATTTTAAATGTTAAGGAAATATATCTATATTTCCTATATTCAGAGTCGTCCCTGCGATGACTAAAATATTCGCTTGGGAGCACTTTAGGAAACGTTTTTCAATATAATATGTAAGAATATTCTAATGATGAAGTATAAAAATTTTATGTACTATATATATCTGAGTAATACCTCTCTGCCTCTTTGGAGATGACTTGTACAACCCATGGGAATTTATTATGCTTTTTGTCTATCAGTCTTGTTTCAAGACGAAAATGTGCTTTTCAATATTAAAGAATATTCTTACGTAAGTTTAAATGTTAAGGAAATATATCTATATTTCCTATATTCAGAGTCGTCCCTGCGATGACTAAAATATTCGCTTGGGAGCACTTTAGGAAACGTTTTTCAATATAATATGTAAGAATATTCTAATGATGAAGTATAAAAATTTTATGTATTATATATATCTGAGTAATACCTCTCTGCCTCTTTGGAGATGACTTGTACAACCCATGGGAATTTATTATGCTTTTTGTCTATCAGTCTTGTTTCAACATGTAAATGTGCTTTTCAATATTAAAGAATATTCTTACGTAAGTTTAAATGTTAAGGAAATATATCTATATTTCCTATATTCAGAGTCGTCCCTGCGATGACTAAAAGATTCGCTATGGAGCTCTTTAGGAAACGTTTTTCAATATAATATGTAAGAATATTCTAATGATGAAGTATAAAAATTTTATGTATATATATATATATATCTGAGTAATACCTCTCTGCCTCCTTGGAGATGACTTGCACAACCCATGGGAATTTATTATGCTTTTTGTCTATCAGTCTTGTTTCAAGATGTAAATGTGCTTTTCAATATTAAAGAATATTCTTACGTAAGTTTAAATGTTAAGGAAATATATCTATATTTCCTATATTCAGAGTCGTCCCTGCTATGACTAAAAGATTCGCTTGGGAGCTCTTTAGGAAACGTTTTTCAATATAATATGTAAGAATATTCTAATGATGAAGTATAAAAATTTTATGTATTTATATATCTGAGTAATACCTCTCTGCCTCTTTGGAGATGACTTGTACAACCCATGGGAATTTATTATGCTTTTTGTCTATCAGTCTTGTTTCAACATGTAAATGTGCTTTTCAATATTAAAGAATATTCTTACGTAAGTTTAAATGTTAAGGAAATATATCTATATTTCCTATATTCAGAGTCGTCCCTGCGATGACTAAAAGATTCGCTTGGGAGCTCTTTAGGAAACGTTTTTCAATATAATATGTAAGAATATTCTAATGATGAAGTATAAAAATTTTATGTATATATATATATATATCTGAGTAATACCTCTCTGCCTCCTTGGAGATGACTTGCACAACCCATGGGAATTTATTATGCTTTTTGTCTATCAGTCTTGTTTCAAGATGTAAATGTGCTTTTCAATATTAAAGAATATTCTTACGTAAGTTTAAATGTTAAGGAAATATATCTATATTTCCTATATTCAGAGTCGTCCCTGCTATGACTAAAAGATTCGCTTGGGAGCTCTTTAGGAAACGTTTTTCAATATAATATGTAAGAATATTCTAATGATGAAGTATAAAAATTTTATGTATGTATATATATATCTGAGTAATACCTCTCTGCCTCCTTGGAGATGACTTGTACAACCCATGGGAATTTATTATGCTTTTTGTCTATCAGTCTTGTTTCAAGATGTAAATCTGCTTTTTAATCTTAAAGAATATTCTTACGTAAGTTTAAATGTTAAGGAAATATATCTATATTTCCTATATTCAGAGTCTTCCCTGCGATGACTAAAATATTCGCTTGGGAGCACTTTAGGAAACGTTTTTCAATATAATATGTAAGAATATTCAGACGATGAAGTATAAAAATTTGATGTGTATATATATATATATATATAAATCTGTATAATACCTCTGTACCTCCTTGGAGATGACTTGTACAACCCATGGGAATTTATTATACTTTTTTATCTATCAGTCTTGTTTCAAGATGTAAATGTGCTTTTTAATATTAAAGAATATTCTTACGTAAGTTTAAATATTAACCATAGTTTCTCCGTATATTTTGAGTACTCTCAACTGTGTTAAAAGAATCGTTTGGGAGCTCTCGTTGAGAAATAGCTCCAGACAGTCATAAATAGTATTTTCGAATATTCAAACACAATTGGAATTATCATTTCTACGTCTTTTCATGTTTTACTCTTCTGGTATCGTATTATACTACTATACTATTATACTACTACTTATTATCGTATTATACCACTATGAATCATTTATAGGTCATGATTAATCATGACCCATAAATGATTCTCAATGGTACTCCTATCCGATTGCAAGATCAATTTTAATATCTTGTTATGAAAATTAATAAACGTTTAATTTTCCATCAGCGCATTGACAGTTTGAGGAAAATATTTCTTCCATCTTTAAATGTTTTGAGATTTCTATATAGATCATTGTGGGTTTGTTTGTCCTTCAACTGTCATTTTTTGCACACGAGGGCTAATTAGACCGTGATTTAGGATTTAAAGTGGCTTTTGAACCACAACAAATAACCATGCCCAAATTGGGATTCGAACTCACGAGCTGTTGATTTTAAGGCAAAGGAGCTAACTATTCGGTTATTAGTTCGGCTAACATATTTTTTGTATTAGGCCGTTCAGTTTTGCTTTGTGTCTACTGAAGCATCTTCCGATATGACACATTTTATGAAAGTGAGGTATGTGTCTCTACACGAACCTCTTATTTAAAACGCCTTAATTATATTTTTTATCAAGCTTTACAGGTTGTGTTTAGCTTTACAGGCTACATTACTATTCTAGGTGCGGACGTGTTTAAACCATCATAAGGTAGAAAAAAATAGACGGTGTCTTATTACTATCTGATTTTATCCTAAACATCTATTACGTGAGAAATTATTAAATAGCAATAATAATCGCCTCTTCAAAGCTTGTCCAACATGTATTCCTCATTTTGTAAGATGAATGCAAAACTAACTTCTGTAGCCCTTATCCGGTTTATTAGGAACAAAGAAATAAGTTCCTTAAATAGTTCAAAATAATGTATTACAATTTAAGGTACAATTTGAGCACAGCACAGATACATATACTACAAATAAAACAAAATTACTAAACATATAAAGTAAAAGGGAACAGGGTAAACATGAGAGTCATATCGATATACGTCTCATTCCTACGGTTGCTGGAGAGGGACTAGCTTCCTTGTTGATGACGTCATGGGTGGTGCTGTAGACAGGGGGCGCTATACTTCTAGATGCTCCTGGTGAGGTTGGTTGGTTGGTTGGTTGGGTTTTATGGCGCAAGGTCCAAAATTGGACATGCTGCGCCAAGAAAACTATTTCTGATGTATATATTCATATTTTGTTCTAATTATTTTTTTTTGACCCAAACAACATTAAAACTTTAAAAAACAAAAATAAGTGTATATATAATTTTAAAATCTATTAATAAAATATAAAGTATATCACAATATATTTTAAAATAACAATTAAATATAATGTAAGAAACCTATTGCCCTTAAAAAAGCAAATAGGTTTCTATGGGGTGGATCCCCTATTAAATCAAATAAAGTTAAAAAATCTGTATTAAAAAAGTGTAAACGTTGTTGGTTAAAATCATGACATGAAATTAAAATATGATAAACAGTAAATGGTTCATCACACGTTTCACACCATGGATTTAGTACATTTAAAAACAAATGTCTGTGTGTGAAACGTGTGTGTCCGATACGAAGGCGTGTTAATCTAACATCAGCACTTCGTAACGGTAAAACTGATAATGAGGTGAGGGATGGGAAAATGGTATGTAATTTGTTGACGACCTGTAAGTTCCACGATTCCTGCCATAGACCATATATAAAACTTTTTATAGCCTTTCTCACATCTGAGAGAGGGACCGATGGTAATATTGGGTCTGATGCAGCCTTTGCTGCTGCATCCGCTCTCTCATTTCCATCAAGACCTACGTGACTTGGTATCCAACAAAATATAATATCATATCCCTTGCCAGCAAGGGAATCTAATGCTCTAAAAATCTTTGACACAACAGGATGGCAAGTAAAACTATTGTTTCTCAATGCTTCCAATACACTCATGCTGTCAGTATACATACAAAATTGACGATGATTATCTGTATTCACATGCTGAAGCGCATAAAAGATAGCTGCGGCTTCAGCAGTAAAGATGGAGCAGGACGAATGTAGACTGTGACTAAAAACTGTGTTATTTATAACAATTCCACAGCCCACGTGTCCTGCTGATTTTGAACCATCCGTGAATACAGGTGTGTATGATTGATACTGACAGCGATGGGAGGAAAATAGCGTTTGAAAAACAATAGGTGTTGTGTCTGATTTTGAAAACTGAGCAAAAGAGTTATTAAAATTAATGGTTGGATGATACCAAGGCGGATGAGCAAAATAATCAATAGACTCTATCCGAACATCACATAGGTCTGTGAGCCATAGATAAGATTTGGCTCTTGTGAGAAAAGGTGGGATGCTCATTGGTCGAGCATCAAACAGTCTTTTAAGAGAGGCAGTAGGAACCATGGAACGTAAGGGGTGATGTGGGACTGACATAATTTTTGCGTAATAATTGAGAGTTTGCTGCATTCGTCTCAGGTCTAACGGTAGTTGATGACATACAACGTATAGACTCTGGACGGGTGATGTGCGGAATGCCCCAGAGCATATCCTCAAAGCAGAGTGATGAACTGTGTCCAGTCTTTTTAAAATAGAAGATCTAGCCGATCCATAAATAACACATCCGTAGTCAATGCGGGATAGAATCAATGACTGATAAATTCGAAGTAGTGAGGTGCGATCTGCACCCCAAGATGTATTTGACAACACCTTGAGGATATTAAGCGATCGCTCACACTTCTTCCGCAAATACAAAACATGCGGAAGAAAGGTTAATTTTCTGTCAAAGATAATTCCCAGAAATTTTATTTCATTGACTACTTGTATTGGGATGTTGTTGATATTAATAACTGGATCATTATGAAGGCTAGTCTTCCTACAGAAGTGGACACATCTACTCTTGCTAGGAGATAAAGTATGGCCATTCTCGGCACACCATGCAGCAAGTTTGTTAACTGCTGTTTGCAGTTGTCTCTCAATTAATCGCATATTAGACCCCTCGCATGATATTTGCAGATCGTCAACATATAGTGTACCATTTATTGATGGTGGTAATTGATGTAGGATGTTACTGATGAATAAATTAAAAATGGTGACACTTAAAATGGAGCCCTGGGGAACACCCTCAGTCTGAATAAAAGTATTGGAAAATACTGTTCCAATACGAACTTTAAAAACACGGGAGCTTAAAAAATTTTGAAGGAATATCGGAAGATTACCCCGAAAACCAAGATCATATAGTGAACGGAGAATTCCATATCGCCATGTACGGTCATATGCCTTCTCGATGTCAAAGAAAATGGAGACCAGATGGTTCCTCCGCACAAAAGCATTGCGGATTAGGGTCTCCAAATAAGTAATATTATCAAGAGTGGATCTTCCTTTACGGAAGCCACTCTGATTGATATGAATACATTTATTTTTTTCTAAGACATATACGAGACGGGCGTTGACCATACGTTCGAGAGTCTTACATAAGCAACTCGTCAGAGCAATTGGTCGATAATTTGAAGGATCTGAAGGATCCTTACCAGCCTTTAGGACAGGAATCACTGTTGCTTCTTGCCATAGGGATGGAAATTCATTTTCAGTCCAGATCCTATTGAACAAGTAAAGTAAGTTCAAAAGGGAGTCTGGACTTAAATGTTGAAGCATGAGATAACTGATTCCATCAGGTCCTGGGCTGGTGTTATTGGCCTGCTGTAAAGCTTTCTTCAATTCAAACATTCCAAATTCACAGTTGTACGGTAAGACTTGTCGATGGTTGAAGCGAATGGGTACTCGCTCAGCCCGACTCTTAGTCCTCAAAAACGAAGGACTGTAAGAGTTCGAGCTTGAGACGTTAGCAAATGCTTCACCAAGGACATTAGCAATATCCGTAGGAGAAGAGAATATAGCAGCTCCGGATTTTAAAATAGGAACAGAATATTCTCTATAAATTCCATTGGCTGCTTTTACCCTTCTCCACAACTGCTTACTGGAAGTTGAAGATGTTATTGAAGATACATAGCAGGACCAGGATTCCTTCTGACTTCGACGACGAGCTCTGCGAGCTAATGCTTTTGCTCTCTTAAATGCGATAAGATTCTCCGTTGTGGGGTACCTCCTAAATACCCCCATAACTTCCTTTGCTTTTTGCAAGTTTGTTGGCATTCTTGATTCCACCAAGGTTTGCAACGCCTTTTTGGTATAGAGGAACTTTTGGGTATTGCAACATCAGCTGCATTTATAATTGTTTCAGTGACTTTTTTAACGGCTTCATCAATACTCTCGATCAAAACCATTTCATTATCTATAACTGCCAATTGTGTAAATGACGTCCAATCTGCCCGACTGTACACGTAAGTAGGTAGACGTTTTACTACACTACTACCTCCAGTCTGGGAGATGACGAGAGGAAAATGATCGCTGTTCCGCAGATCATTTTCTACTGTTAAATTTAACAATGGCAGCAATGATGGTGAACAAATAGCAAGATCGAGAGAATGAAATGTTCTTGTGGGTACATGGAAATATGTCTTCTCGTCGGTATTCATCAGACAGAGACTATTATCAGAAATAAATTGCTCTATCTGACGACCGCGAGAATTAATATCATCACTTCCCCACAAAGAATTATGGCCGTTGAAATCACCTAACAATAGGAATGGTATCGGCAGCTGATCAACTAATTCATCAAGTTCCTCTTGGCGGATGACATCATGTGGTGGTAAATATAAACTACAGACTGTAATTAAGCATGAAATATGTATTCTTACAGCCACAGCCTGTAGAGTAGTATTTAATAGATGGACAGTGCTGGGGAAATTATTGGATGTTAATATGCAAACACCTCCAGACACTGTACCATCACCACCACAGTCTTTTCGGAAGCTTTTAAACCCACGCATGGAAAAGTTATTGCTGGACTTCAGGAATGTTTCCTGAAGTGCAATGCATGCGGGGTTGTAGGCTGAAATTATAGACTTGATGTCATCATGATGGGAACGCAAACCATGGCAGTTCCAACTAATAAAGGAAGTTATGATTTAAATAGAAAAGCTCCTCCCCGGAGCTAGATGGCGGGTCCTCAATCGATTCCTCGAACGAAAAATCTTCGTCCGAAGGGTGAAGAGACACTGCATCAGCTTCCAGGGACAAAATGGCTTTACGGGTGGATAAATTGGACTTACGAGAGCCCTCTTTTGCAGATTTTAGTTTTAATGCTTTAAGGGCTCTTGAACTTGCCGAAGAAGCCTTTCTACTTGAAGGAGGTGTCGATTTTAGACCTTGGGTTGTTACATGGGGTAATTTCATAACGGGAAAAGAGAGAGTATCCGTTTGGGTGCTGGTACTTTTGGTGACTTTTTTTGCGGCGGCTGCGTAACTCTTTCCAGGCAGCGGTGTTCGAGAGGTCACTTGTTTTCTTGCCTCAGGGTAAGAACATTTATTTATCACTTTGTAGGTTGTAATTTCTTTTTCAAGTACCCATTGAGGACAACTACGAGAATAGGAGGGATGGTTACCATGGCAGTTAACACATGCCTCCTTTGCAGTGCAGTTGGAACTATCATGGCCAACTGCTGCGCAACGAGCGCAAGTCAGTTTGCCTCTGCATGCATTTCTCGAGTGTCCAAAATGTTGGCACTGAAAACAACGCAAGGGATTTGGTATATACGGCCGAACAGGTAAATTCATATAGGCAGCTTTAATATTGTTCGGAAGGTCTGGAGTCGCAAATGTCAGAATGAGATGTTTAGTATCTATGATCTTATCATCTCTTCTGACAGTAATGCGTTTAACTGCACAGACCTTCTGACTCTGCAAGTTTTCTAGAATTTCTTCTGCCGGCGTATTCAACAAATCCCTCGCGGAAACTACACCTTGTGAAAAATTCAAGTTTCCATGAGGTGAAACAGTGACCTCAATATTAGCTAATAGCTTCATGTTACACAGCGTAGCTGCTTGTGTAGAATTTGCAGCCTCTACCAATAAGTCACCTGACCTTAGCTTGCGGACATCTCTCACTTCTCCGATAAATCCCGATATTCCCTTTTGTATCAGAAAGGGGGACACTTGTTCGAAAGAACCCTCCTTTCTTTTGATTACAAAAAATTTATTTTCTTTATTTTGAAAATTGTGCTCCCGTGGGAGAGAAGAAAAATTTTTGTTCTCCATTAATGATTTGATAAAATTTCGGGACCTGACCGCACCACCCACCACCGAGTCCAACAAGGGGATGCAGACCAGCTGCACCAGTGCTAGCCAGGTCCTATACGCTCACAGTACATCCCTGAAGTGGCCTCCACCCTTAACGAGTCACCCAGTAGATGTACCGATCGCTTGATCCATAAAGCCGATTGATGTGTTGAGGACCACAACACACCTCCCGTTTACCTGAAGCAGAGGCCAAAGCAATGTGTTGGTCTCTGGAGGCCTCAATTACCAGGATCCTCCTTTCCAGGGACACGGGTCTCCACGCACGGCAAACACGTGGGTGATTTAGTCCTCAAGAGTAGCTAATAGCAACAGAGCGGCGAAAGCTACTCAAGGGGAGCCCTCAACCTCTTACGAGGCAACCACACTGAGGGAGAAGAGGAAGAAAAAGCAGAAGAGTAGAGGAGAGAAGAAAAGAAAGAAGAGGACAGATCACTAGGGTACCTCGGGATTGTGACACCCGTGTTTACCTAAAGAAGGTAAACCCCCTGAGGGGGCTCCTGGTGAGGTAGAGGTCTATAGAAATAATTTTTTTTACTATCCACCATGTATAAAAGACAATGCTTTGACCCATTTGGGAATTTTATCAAATCTGACGTTGTTAACTCGATTTTAAAATTATTTTTTAATCATCTTCGACAATTTAACCAATTATATGACCAATATTTACCTTGGCGCAGCATGTCCAATTTTGGACCTTGCGCCATAAAACCCAACCAACCCACAACCCGACCAATTTTTACAGATATTTCGATATCTCTAAATCACCTGGAATGTTACAAATTAATTTTGAATTTATTCTAAGTATATAATAGCCTTCATGAATTATGATGAAGTATTTCACACTTGTAAACATTTTATGTTCAATTGACAATTTCTGTTAAGCTAGCTTTCGTCCTTTTGTGAATAGAGCAGATCTTATATCTATAGTTGAGATAGTTGTGGAAAAGTTTATCTTCTATATTTTTTTATTTGTTTTTAAATTCTATTTTTTAATGTGTGCATATCCAAGGTAATGTTGATATCTTTGTCTAAACACAAATACTTTTAAGTGGAAAGTACAAATGTGTTATCGTTTTCAGCTTTTTAATTCAATTGATTGTTTATTTAACCGATATTTTTTGAAAATTAATTACTAAATAATTTATTCCGGTTGCACACTTATCGAAATAGTTTTTTGATTAATACAATTTGATTTTCAGAGATTTATGTGTGGACATAATATAAAATTAAAAATTGAACTTATTAAAATTGATATATATTTATAAAACTGATTTATAACTTTCTTTGTCAAATTTTTTTGTTGATGATATAGTAACATTATTAGAATTTTAGAAATACTAATATTCATTTTATTTTTCATATTCATGTCTCATTGGATGAGATTTCTGGCTACTAAAGTACCTTTCTACACCTGCGATAAAAATGCATGCAATAAAATCATAAGTAAGTTTATAACCTTTTTTATATTTTTTGAAATCTGATATTTTTCTTGGATTTAATGTTACATATAGGCAATTCATCAATCTTAATTTTTCTGTAACTAAAAGGAAGCATTCTTAAATTTTTGCTTCAATAATAATGTATTTATAATAAATATTTTACACAATTATTAATATTTGCTTTATATAATATTATAATATTCCAAACGTGTTTGATTCGTCAGAGATCTGGCGAGAACAGTAACAAGGATAGTAGCTGTACAGCTTGCAGGGCATTTTGGCTGATATGAGATATGTGCGGTCGGTCGTTATCCTTCTGATAAATGGTATTGGCCACCTTCTGAAGGTAGGGGAGTGTCGCCGGTTGCAGTGCATCATACATGTAACATTGGGCTGACATAATGCCAGTGCTTACGAACTGGAGGTGACCTGAAATCGAATGCAATGGCACCCTAAACCATGTTGCCCCGTTGTCACACTGTGGGGCATTCCACAGTTGTTACAGAATTGGATCTGTCTCCGCGTCGACGCTACACTGGTACGCGGGGCCTATCATTGAAAAAACAGGAGTATAACTCATATGAGAAGACGATTCTGTGTTACGGCGTCATCCACATCGATCTAATCCGGCACTATTCCAGACGTTGGCGTCTATGCTGTGGGGTCAATGGCTGTCTTCTAAACGAACGACCAGAGCGCAAGCGAACTAATCAGCAATCAACTAATCAGAATTAAGGCAACTAATCGGCGGCAAATAGTTCTGCTCGATATTAAAGCATCCAGGGTGTCTTGAATATGCAGGATTTCGATTGACAAGTTTTGCGTGGTCGCCACCACCTCTTGTCAGATACGTGGATCCACGCAAGAATCCGTCCACATCTGGACTTCTCTGGTGTCCATATTCCTCTGGCTGCGTCTACATTCCGCAAATGTTTCTCAATTCCTTATTCTAACCATGTTTGCAATAGCCGGTGCTCTGTGGACACGTCCAGGTGTCTGTCAGATGCTATTTGCCTTGAGGACCAACCTGCCCTTCTCAGTCCGACCACCATGCTCCTCGTAAACTCGTCTGCCTGCTTGAACTGACTCTGTCTGGTATTCTCTACAATTACAATTGTCCTTTACGACACGAACATACTTTTAACAATTTTCCAAGCAATAATAACGTTAATGTTGCCACTTCTGCGGGTTCCTCACCTTATATGTTATCTTACGTGTGCTGACAAGTCGTGCATTTTACATCATTTGCAGAACTCGGTTCGTCTACCCTGCAATTTGCATAATTTTCTGGCCACTCCTTCTTGCATTTCATATGTCGGGCAATGTATTTTATTCTTTTATGCATTTGGGCATTTCAGTCCAATTCAGCTTGATTACAGCTTCAGCTTCATTCGATCAAATTATTTGTTGGAATCTTGTTACTGTTATATTGATAAGCATTCGATTCGTTATTTTCCTTTTTGCATTTTTTTCCTATTAATAAATAACATTTGAATATTATATGACTGTTAAATTTATTTCTTTTAAATTTTGATTTTAGTTCTTTTTTTAAAGCATTTATATAGCAGAGATCGAATACAGCACATTTATTATTCATAATATTCGTATTTGGTTCCTTCACATCTAACAGTGACAACGGAATTAAATGAACAGTTTCGGTGTAGCAAAGGAAAGTGGAATGCGTATAAGTTAGATTTTTATATTAAATTCACTGTAGGAAAGAAGTAACCAAATTGGTTTCTGAAACTATTTATTATTCAATAGTTAAAAAAACATTTGTTATCAGTGGTGATGATACTTATTATTAGAAAAATGTTTGTTTTGAATATTTACAGTTAGGAGCCAAATGAGTTCTTTGATAATACAATTTTATTAAACAAGAAAAATGGCGTCAACCGATTTGAATAGTGAAGGTATTTTTTAAGTGTTTCTTAATTTCTGATATACATATATATGTGTGTGTGTGTGTCAATGGTTTGCAAACAAAACAGTTTTAAAAAGCGGACTCACTTTAATTCTACAAATATATAACAAACAATAACATTTAAAAAAGGACAAAGCTATTTTGCTATAGTGCTTACTCGCACTAGTAACGATATATAAAACAATTATTGGCGAAACACCTACTCGCATCAGCAATACATAAGTAAGTCTCTCTTACTCTCTGTAATATTTAACTCTCTGTTGTCTGGAGGCATACGCGATGCTCGCCGTCAACTAGCGACGTCTATTAACAATTCTGGTTTCTACAGCTCGGCATCCTGACCCACGTTTTCGACCTCGGAAACACAGATCAGATTCAGTTGACAACATCTGAAAATAAAACAAAGAAAAAAAGGAAAAGAAAAACCACAATTAAAAAACAATTAGAAATTACGTGCAGGAAGTACACAGTTCTAAACAGGAATAGTTCAGGGCTTCATATGATCAGCAGCTGTAGAGGTGTAACCACGACCTTCATGACACCCAATTTTCTCCACCTGATAGTGATCTTTACCCTTTTTCCCAGTTATTCGATATGGTCCGAAGAACTAAAGTTTTAACTTTAAACCAAACACTTCCACACTGCGTGCATTGTTTGGCCACTAAATCATTGATGTTGTACACATGAGCCTTTTTTCTCTTATTATAATGTCTTCTATTTTCTTCCTGAATTTTTTAGAATTTGTTTCTTTGCCTCTTCTAGTATATTTTCTCTGTTCATCATAAAAAGGTTAGTTTCTTCAAGAATTTCGACGATTATCATGTCTTCTGAGTTTTTTATTTTGATTCCTACAAGAAGTTCAAAAGGTGAATATTTAGTACTTCTGCTTGTAATACTGTTAAGGATCCGTTGCAAATTAGCAACATATTTGTACCATTTGCTAAGATCTTCTATGGACAATTTAGATAAAACTGGAATCAAAGTTCGATGAATCCTTTCCACTTGTCCATTTCCTATCGGAATTCCGGTAGTTGAAAACACATGTTTTATTTTCTCTTTCTCGCAATACTCCTCGAAGATTTGGGAGGTGAAGCTTGCTCCTTTATCAGTTATTAATCTGGATGGATTCCCAGAAATGGATTGTAGAACTTTAAGTTTTTGTAACACATCCTCAGTTGATGTAGATTTTACAGGGAAAAGCCAGACGAATTTTGTGAATGCGTCTACAACTGTGAGAATATGGTTGTAATTCTTATTAGTAGATGGAAATGGGCCTATGAAATCGACGTGAAGAGTGTTTTCTCCGTGAAGATTGTTGTTCGTGAATGGGAGTGTTTTCTTTCGGTATAGGGTTGAGTAGACCTTCACCATTTCCACGTTTTCTTTCACACAAAATGTACACAATACAGTTCATAATGACTTGTTCAATTCTTTTTCTAAGGTTAGAAATGTAAAAATCTTGCTTGAGAAGATCTTCCGTCTTGGACACAGCTAAATGTCCTCTGTTATGAGCCTTTCGAATGAAGTTCTAATGTTTCTGGTACCACAAGTAATTCCCGACCACTGTCATACTTGTATAATAACCCATTTTTCACTAAGTAATCTTCCTTCAGCCCTTGCTCGACTAAGGATTTCAGCAACTGGAGATGTTCATCACTGTTTTGTGCAGCTGCAATTCTGGCAGTCAGTTCTCCCTGAGAACGAGTAACCATCAAAATTGCATTTCAACTTAAGGCATATCTCATTTGTTTCCCAGATCTGTGAACGATTTCATATTCAAACTCTTCCAAAAGTAATGCCCACCGAGCTATTTTAGGAGAGATGTCTTTTTTAAACATTGTCTTTTGAATATCATTACAGTCTGTTACAATTTTGATTTTAGATCCCAATAAATAATTTCTAAATTTTTTAAGAGCTTCCACTATAGCTAAAACTTTAAGCTCGTATCTACATAGCTTTACTTGCTGGGGGGCGGGGAGGTTTCTACTCATGTAATGAATAGGATGAAATTGCCCATCGTCAGATTTCTGTAGCAAAACAGCACCAAATCCTAGGCTACTTGCATCCGTATGTAATTCTAGTGGGTCTCCTTGTCAGAAAATATGCAGAACAGGACTTGTTGTCAAAAGTTCTTTTAATCTATTGAAAGCTTCTTCTTGAGCTACTCCAAACTTAAATTCTACTCCATTTCGAAGAAGATAACTTAATGGTTTGGCAATTTTAGCATAGTTAGTAATAAATTTCCTAAAATATCCAGTAAAGCTCAGAATCTGCTTAAGATTTTTGGACTCTGGAAAATTTTGAATTACAGTAGTCTTTTCAGGCGAAAGGCGAATTGTACCATCCTTAATAATATATCCAAGAAATTCTATTTTGTTTTTAAGAAATTGACATTTTTTTAAATGAATCTCTAACGCATATTCTTTAGCTCTACTGCCAAGACACGTTTCAATTTTTTTAAACCTTCCTCTTCATCACGCGACGATACAATAAAATCATCCATGTAAACTACAACAGTACTATCTCTCATTAAGTCTCTAAACACATTGTAAATAAATCTTTAAATACACTAGGCGATGTACACAAACAAATGGAGTTTTTTAAAATTCATATAGACCTGCATAACTGATAAATGCCAAATATTTAGTACACTTTTCCTCCACAGGAACATAAAAAAATCCGTTTTTTAAATCTAACTTTGAGAAAACCTTTGCTTCCCCTAAATGATCTGAAACTTTCTCTCTATTTGAGCCATAGGAAACAAGTCTTTAATCACCTTCTTATTTAATTCCCTAAAATTCACACATAAACACCAAGTTACATCTCGTTTCTTACAAAAAAATCGGTGAACCATATTCTGAACAAGAGGGTTTTATTATCCCATTCCGTAACCATTCGTCAATTTGTTTATCGACTACTTTTTGTACCAAAAAAGAAATTCTTCTACAATTCTGTGAAATCGGCAAATTATCTTTTGATATTAAATTCATTTTTAAATCAGTTTTACGTGGCTTTTTGAGTGGTTTGTAGTTTTTAATTAAATTCGAAACACTATCGCGTAATTTTTTGTTTACAATATCAGCTAAATTTATATCCTCTCCCTCACTAATCACCGCACAGAAATAAAAGACAAGAAATTATTCTCAACTAAACAAGAATCCTCCTTATTCAGTGAACTGAGTGATATGACGTCATTTGACCTTGAAATTTTCGCTTAATACCGACTTTCTAGTATTTTCAAGTACCAAAGGAGAAGATGCAGTCAACAATTAGTGAGTCACACATTGCCGCTTCTAACTAACTCTATTTGGGGATTTTCGCCTATAGAAAAACAAAACAGACTTCGGCGAGAACTTAATGGCCGAAACAAATTTGAACTTCAATAGTTATTATAGCGGAAAAAGAGAAATCTTAACAATTATAAGCTCACTTCCTGAATCTTTTAAGTTACTTATAATTTTTTTTTGTCATAAATTAATAATTCTACAAATTCTAACTGATTTTCTACGCTGTTATCTAAGTTAGATTTCACTCCAGATACAGTGTTTTTCTGACTATCTTTCAAATTTTCATTTTTAAAAAATAAATCGCATTCCCTTCCCAATTCTTGGAGTGAACAAATTTTGACCTTCACGAATGCTAAAATGTTCCCTAGTTTTAAAATCAAGAGTTTCTTATAATTTATCGAAAACCATAAGATAACACAATTTTTAAAATTATTAACCTTCCCTTAGTCTACAATAATAATCTATAGTTGCGCTAAGCCGTGAAGGGAAATGTACATGGGACTCGGTTGAAAATTTTTGCGCATTTTTAAAATTACGTAAGCACTCACGCGTTGTTGGCTGAAATTGTTTTAAAATTTTTTTAATACTGATTTAACACTTTTTTAATACTGATTTTATAACTTTATTTGATTTAATAGGGGATCCACACCATAAAAACCTATTCGCTTTTTTAAGAGCAATAGGATTCATACATTTTATTTGATTTGTTTGTTAAATTTTAAAATTATACATATATTTTATCTTATAAAATTTATTTTAAAATATTATATACACAGATTTTTGTATTTTAAAATTTTTTAAATGTTGCTTGGGTTTTTTGAAAAAAAAATAAATAAAGAAAAATAAATTAATAATAAAGAAACAAAATCTTACTCTTGGCGCAGCATGTCCAATTTTGGACCTTGCGCCATAAAACCCAACCAACCAACCGATCTAATTAGCCCTCGTGTGCAAATAATGACCGTTGAGCGACAAACAATTGCTCTTTCGATTTAAGCTAATTTAATTCTTGCTAACTCGATTTGAGACTGTTCAGGTGATAAATTGTTCTTTTGATTTTCTGTGATCAACTTAACTATACCATTTACAAATTTGGGATCAGTTTTCAAAATATCGGAATTTTCAATAATAGTTTTAATCTCTAACTTTAGCTTCCGCTGGAACATTCAAGCCCAGTTCTTCAGCAATAACTCTTAGCTCTTGTTTCTTTATATTATTAAGTAAATTAGCCATTTTTTGAAGAAAAGAACAGCAAATTACAATAAGAACAGATAAAAGTACTTTACCTCAGTTGTTGCTGGTGACCTGAGTTATAGACTTCGTATTTGTATTTTAATTCAATCAGTATAATCACAGCTTATTTCCATCCACTGGTACCGTTAATTCAATCACAGCTAATTTCAATCGAGGACGAGCTCCCATAAAATTGTAGAGTGTGTCAATGGTTAGCTAACAAACAGTTTTAATAAAGGACACACTTTAATTCTACAAATATATAACAAACAATAACATTTAAAAAGGACAAAGCTATTTTGCTAAAGTGCTTACTCGCACTAGTAACAATATCATATCAAACAATTATCGGAACAATTATTGGCGGAGCACCTACTCGGGTCCGCAATACATAAGTCTCTCTTACTCCCTGTAAGGCAGGCCACAAATTCGGAAGACAATCCGATTAAGACGCCGTCTTATAGTAGACAAATGCGATCTCGTCGATGTCTTAGTGTGACGTAGCTAAAACGTTGTATCTGACGTCATGGAATTTTAAACCAATGAGAGCGCTGTCTCGCGGAATGTTGCCAGATATTTCGAACCTGCTTGAAATTAAGAATTGTCTCGCGCTCCACCCCTTTTCTAATGTATGTAATACATTAATGACGTCATTTGGTCTGATACGATTCTCGCGAGATGCTCAGCTTGCCTCGCGAGACAAGTCTCATGCGATCATCTACGAATTTACGGACTGCCTAATACTTACTCTCTGTTGCCTGGAGCCATACGCGATGCTCGCCGTAAACTAGCGACATTTATTAACAATTCTGGATCATATATATATATACTCTAAAAGAAAAGAGAGAGAGATTTAATTCCTAAATTAATTCTTTAAAAATTAAATCATTATAATTAACTATTTTTAATTGAAAAATTGATTTGGGTATTACATTTCATGCACTACCAGATTCTAGTTTGGAAATGAAGAACAGATTGTCTTTTTTCCCACATAATGAAAACAAATATTAAATTATCAATAAATTAACCATTCCTCTTTAATTACAGCAAGTTCATTTTTATTCAAGCTGAAAATTGAGAATGATGATGTTGTTGTTGCATGCCCCCAAAGGCCAGCAGCGCTAGACCAGGTTCATGACGTTGTACACTCTAGAATAATCCAAAACCAGAAAAGGGTCGTCAACCAAGTCCTGCCTGGAGAGCCCTAGGCACTCAAGGATATGTTCAGGCGAAGCCTGCTCGGTAGAGCAGTTGGTACAGGTTTCAAAGGTTCGGGAACCCTCAGAAAATTTTAGGGTTTTAAGATGTCCACTTCGAAATCGGGCGAGAATAGTTTGTTCCTGACGACTTAAGTCGTTGGTCAGGGAGCCTCCGGGACGGGAACTTTGATACCAGTAATGTACCGGAGGGACAATCCAAGTCATCCTGTTCTTAATTTTTTCTCTGGAGTGAATCTCCGTGAAAGTGAGAGGAGCTAAATTAACGGAGGCCTCGTTATTGAAAATGATAATATTAGTTAAACGAATACTGATGAAACACGTGAGCTTCTTAGGAAATCGTCTTTTATAAATAAGTTACTTGTGAATTTTAAAATAATGATTTAATTTATTAATAAAAATTTGCGTCTAAGTAAAAGTACACTAGCTTCCAACACCAATAACAAATGAAGGTCATGAAATGAAATTGTGGCAATACGTTTTGTCTGGATGATATATGTATTTGCTTACAGTCTCAAGATCTCACATGCGTGCGAGAAGCTTTAGTGGACTTGTGAAATGCAGGTACATCAATCAGTGGTGTATTCGCCAGAATATGAAATACTAGAAGAAGAACGTACTGCTGATTGATATATGTTTGATTAATGCAATTCCACTGATATTACAAGTTTATCGGTTAATACAAGGACAGCTTATGCTTATTATGAATGATGCTAGAGCTGTCGTCCAGTAGCGTCCCATATATTATTGATTGGTGATCTATTAAAAAAATACAGTATGTTGGCTGTAACATGCAACTCTAAAGCATGTTGTATTTTAACAGAGGTATCAAATGCGTTGAATGTGTCTGCGTGTCTGTATAAGTGGAATGTTCTGTCGGAAAACATCTCGTGGTGTGCTGTTCATAAATGGCAGCATAACAGGTTGAATTATCAGATCTAATAATTTGCAGTCTTTGTGTGGATAAATTGAAATGTGTGTGCATGTCCTGCTCTCATAGGAAATTGCACCCTCAAACTATATCCAGTGTATTTAAGCCACAGAAAGGCTCGTTTATGTGTGTGTGCCGCTCAACTGAATTCCTTCTAACTAACAGATGATCATTAATATCAATGCTGAACGGATTTCGTTTTAAAACAACAGGTTTTCATATGATCCTCCAGTGAGCTGCAGCTTAATACCATTCACGTCACAGCTCAGATGGCTACAGTATAACCTTCTAATCTTCGGTTCAACAGCAGCCGAGCTGGCAACCGAATGGTTAGCCCTCTTGCCTTTTGTCAACAGTTCGTGAGTTCGAATCCCACCTTGGGTATGAATGTTTGTAGTGGTTCAGAATCCACTTTAAACCGTAGGTCCTGGTCTAATTAGCCCTCGTATGCAAAAAATGACCGTTGAGTGACAAACAAACTTCATTTCTGCAATTTGGCGATTCGAATTCTACCTCAAGCTTTGATGTTTGTAATGGTTCAGAATCCACTTCAAACTACAGGACTTGGTCTAATTAACCTTTGTGTACAAAAAATTATCATTAAGCATAGAGTGACAACCAGTCTAATCCATTCACGTCACAAAAAGCAGTAGTTAGGAGTCAGTAACACGTACGCTGAAGGGCATCTGCCTGAAAGCTGTTCATTAAAGTAACTGATATTACAGTTCTTTGTGCCACTATGGTCTTCACTGTAGCTTGTATGTCTGCTACTATTCCACATCCATACGGAGTACACTTCGGATTTTTGTTTCTAGCGTCACGATTCCGCTCGGAACATTGTATTGTAGCAATACATTCTTCTGACTGCTGCTGTCCATAGTCATGCAGTCTGAATAAATTCCTGCTCCGTGTTTCTGCAATATCTCGACAGGAACTTCTCATTGGCTGCTACGTGATCCCATTTGAAATTCGTCAGCTGAGATGTTAATGGTTTCGTCATCTTTAAGACATTCGTGACTAACAGCGACTTCCTACGTTGCAATGATAACTAACTCCTTCGTATATTATAACATCTATCTAAAATAAACCTGATTTTCACATTTATAGAGGCCCTAATAGTACATTCTTAATACACCTATGCCACTATGGTCTCCATTGCAGCTTGAATGACTGCTACTATTCCCCATCCATACAGAGTACACATCGGATTTTTGTTTCTAGCGTCACGAGGCCGCTCGGCACATTGTATTGTTACTATACCTTCTTCTGACTACTGCTGACAATATCATGCAGTCTGAATACATTTCTGCTCAATGTTTCTGCAATATCTCGACAGGAGCTTCTCATTGGCTGCTACGTGATCTCATTTGAAGTCCGTGAGCTGAGATGTTAATGGTTTCGTCATCTTTAAGACATTGGTGACTAGCAGAGACTTCTTACGTTGAAATGATAACTAACTCCTTCGTATATTACAGCACCTATCTAAAACAAACCTGATTTTCCCATTTATAGGGGCTCTATTCTTCTTCTTAGAGTTGGGTTTGTATATCATTGGGCACCTCTGCTTTTATCAGCATTTTGTACTCCAAACTCCAAACCCAATGTTTCCTTGTTCCAATTGCTCGGGTCACCCACTTTATTAATAAAATCCGATAATCCTTCAATGGAGTCTATGTGTAACTCTCTAGTATGGATGATGCCTGAAGAAGTTAATCTAGGGAGGGCAAGAGCCTCGCATTCGTAAATGATATGCTTGGCCGTTTCCTCTTGCGTATGACATTTCCTGCAGATGGGGTCTTGCTGAAACAGTCCCATTTTATGGAGGAGTTTTCTGAAATAGTAGTGCCCAGTTACGGAGCCTACGATTGAACGTATCTTCTGCCTAGAGCATCTTAGAATTTCAGACCGATCCTCGCTGATGATCCACAGATCATACTTTTAGCGTGGGTTTGACCAGGAGTGTTTAGCCAAGCTTCATACATCTTCCGTTTTTCCCATCTAAAAACATTGGTTTTGGCGGCCTTCAAATTGTTCCCACAAAATGGTTCTGCATCAATTTGAACTAGGGGCTCTATTAGTACAACCTTAATACAGCCAGCCCTTAGTTTAAATTGACGTCGTTTTTCAGAATAATGCACATGCCTACAAATTTCTTTCTTTTTTTAAAAAAAAAAGAAAATAACTATCTCTTTGGCGTTGGAATGTTTTCCGCGTGTTTTTTTAGCAGCTAAAAATACTTTTTTATTAATTTACAGGAAAAGGTTGGTTGGTTGGTTGGTTGGGTTTTATGGCACAAGGTCCAAAAACGGACATGCTGCGCCAAGAATAAAGTTTAGAAGTAGATGTTTTTTTTTATTTATTTTTATTTATTTATTTTATTATTTTATTTATTAATTTATTTTGAAAACCCAAGCCACATTAAAATTTTAAAAAACAAAAATCAGTGTATACATATATTAAAATAAAATTACATATAAAAGGAAAATCAAAATATATATACTTTTAAAATTTAAAAAAAGTAAATTAAATATAATGTATAAAACCTATTGCCCTCAAAAAGGCAAATAGGTTCCTGTGGGGTGGTTCCCCAAGCAAATCATATATGGTTAAAATATCACAATTAAAAAATTGTAAACGATATTGGTTAAAATATTTGCATGAAATTAAAATATGGTAAACAGTGAATGGTTCATCACACGTTTCACACCATGGATTTAATTCGTTTAGAAACAAATGTCTATGTGTGAAACGTGTGTGTCCGATACGAAGGCGGGTTAATCTTACATCAGCACTTCGTATCGGTAAAACTGTTAATGAGGTGATGTATGGAAATATGGCACGCAATTTATTGTTGACCTGCATGTTCCAAGACTCCTGCCAAAGATTTTGAGTAAATTTTTTAACACACCTTCTCACATCAAACAAAGGAATGGATGGAAGAGATGGGCCAGATGCAGATTTAGCAGCTGCATCAGCCCTCTCATTGCCATCGAGACCTACATGACTTGGGATCCAGCAGAAAATTATTTCATATCCCTTGCCAGCAAGGGAATCTAATGCTCGGAAAATTCTAGACACAGCAGGATGACAGTCAAAACTACTGTTCCGCAAAGCTTCCAACACACTCAAACTGTCAGTGTACACACAGTATTTAGAACTATCACATGTATTCATCTGCTGAAGAGCTTGATAAATAGCACTTGCTTCAGCAGAGAAGATGGAACAGGATGGATGGAGGCTGTAGCTAAGTGTTTTGTTCTCAATAACTACAGCACAACCAACATGTCCTGTAGATTTTGAGCCATCGGTGAAAACTGGTGTATACGTGGTATACTGACAGCGATGTGAGGCATATAGCTGCTGGAAAACAGTAGTTGCTGTGTCTGATTTTCTAAAACAAGCAAAAGGATTGATGATTTTAATCTGTGGATCATACCAAGGTGGATGAGACAAATAGTCCGTTTTGTCAAAACGGACATCATATAGGTCAGATAGTAATAGACTAGTTTTTGTCCGAGTGAGAAAAGGTGGAATGCTGTATGAACGTGCGTCATACAGCCTTGTAAGTGCAGGTGTAGTAGTCGTGGAACGTAATGGATGATGAGGGTCAGACATGATTTTTGCATAATAACTGAGAGACAGCTGCATTCGTCTCAGGTCTAAAGGCAGTTGATGACATATTGCATATAGACTCTGGACGGGTGATGTGCGGAATGCGCCTGAACATATTCTCAAAGCAGAGTGATGTATTGTATCCAATCTGCGTAAAACGGAAGACCTAGCAGATCCATACACAGAACACCCATAGTCAATACGAGATAAAATTAATGACTGGTAGACACGAAGTAGTGCCGTGCGATCAGCACCCCAAGATGTATTAGAAAGCACCTTGAGGATATTAAGCGATCGCTCGCACTTCTTCCGCAAATGAAGAACATGCGGAAGAAAATTCAACTTTCGGTCAAAAATTATTCCCAGAAACTTTATCTCGTTGACAACAGGGATAGGTGTATTATTAATATAGATAGTGGGATCATTATGTAGGCTAGTCTTCCTGCAGAAATGGACACAATTACTCTTGCCAGGAGACAGCGTGTGGCCATTCTCAGCACACCACGCAGCAAGTTTATTAACTGATGTTTGTAGTTGTCTCTCAATTAAACGCATGTTAGAACCCTCACATGATATTTGCAGGTCATCAACATAAAGCGTGCCATAAACAGGAGGTGAAATTTGATGAAGAATGCAACTGATGTAAAGGTTAAAAAGTGTGACACTTAAAATAGAGCCTTGGGGTACACCCTCGGCTTGAATAAAAGTATTGGACATAACAGAACCAATACGAACTTTAAAACCACGGGAGCATAAAAAATTTTCTATAAATATTGGCAAATTACCCCTAAAGCCAAAATCATACATCCTACGGAGAATTCCATAACGCCACGTACGGTCATAAGCCTTCTCTATGTCGAAGAAAATGGAAACGAGATGATTCCTCCGCACAAATGCATTGCGGATCTGCGTTTCCAAGTATGTAATATTATCAAGAGTGGACCTTCCTTTACGGAAGCCACTCTGATTGATATGGATATATTTATTTATTTCTAAGACATAGGTGAGGCGGGCATTGACCATACGTTCGAGAGTCTTACACAAGCAACTCGTCAGAGCTATTGGTCGATAACTTGAAGGAACAGAAGGATCCTTACCAGCCTTAAGGATTGGAATCACTATTGCTTCGCTCCAAAGTGATGGAAATTTATTTTCAGTCCAGATCCTATTGAACAAGTAAAGTATGTTCAGCAAGGAATCTGGACTTAAATGACGAAGCATTTGATAGCTGATTCCATCTGGTCCTGGGCTAGTATCATGGGCCTGCTGTAATGCTCTCTTCAATTCCAACATCCGAAATTCACAGTTGTAAGGCAAAGCTTGTCCATGGTTGAAACGAATTGGTGTTCGCTCAGCACGACTCTTTGTCCTTAAGAACGAAGGACTATAAGAGTCGTTGCTTGAGACGCTAGCAAACGTTTCACCAAGGACGTTAGCGATGTCCTTAGGAGAAGAGTATATAGCAGCTCCGGATTTCAAAATAGGAATAGAAAATTCTCTATAGATTCCATTGGCTGCTTTCACTCTTCTCCACAACTGTTTACTGGATGTGGAAGAAGTAATTGAGGATACATAGCGAGACCAGGATTCCTTCTGACTTCGACGACGAGCACTGCGAGCTAATGCTTTTGCTCTCTTAAAGGCGATAAGATTCTCCGTTGTGGGGTATCTTCTGAATAGCCCCCATAACTTCCTCTGTTTCTTATAGGTGTTTTGACATTCATCATTCCACCAAGGTTTGCAACGCCTGTGTGGTGTAGAGGAACTCTTAGGAATTGATGCATCAGCTGCATTCTTAATTGTTTCAGTGACTTTACTGACGGCAATAGTAATATTTTCGATCATAACCATTGCATCATCAACAACTGCCAATTGCGAAAACAATGTCCAATCTGCCCGACTGTACACGTAAGTAGGTAGGCGTTGTCCTACACTACTACCTCCAGTCTGGGAGATGACGAGAGGAAAATGATCGCTGTTGAAAAGATCATTTCCTACTGTTAAATTTAACAATGGCAGGAGAGATGGTGAACAAATGGCCAGATCGAGAGAATGGAATGTTCTTGTGGGTATATGGAAATATGTTTTCTCGTCGGTATTAAGCAGACAGAGACTGTTATCTGAAATAAATCGCTCTATCTGCCGACCGCGAGAATTTGTATCATCATTTCCCCACAAAGAATTATGCCCGTTAAAGTCACCTAACAGTAGAAATGGTGTTGGCAGCTGATCTATTAATGCATCGAGTTCCTCTTGGCGGATGACATCGTGTGGTGGCAAATACAAACTACAGACTGTCAACAAGCATGATGTGTGAATTCGCACAGCTACAGCCTGTAGTGTAGTATTTAAATGCTGGGCAGTGCTGGGATAGTTGTTGGATGTTAAAATGCAAACTCCTCCAGACACTGCACCATCGTCACCACAGTCTTTTCTATAGCTTTTAAACCCACGCATGGAAACGTTATTGCTAGACTTCAGGAATGTCTCCTGAAGTGCAATACATGCGGGGTTGTATGCTGAAATTATAGACTTGATGTCATCATTATGAGAACGCAAACCATGGCAGTTCCAAGAAACAAAGGAAGTTATTATTGAATTTGAAAAGCTCCTTTCCCGGAGCTGGAAGGCATGTCATCTGACATCTCCTCGAGCGATAGATCATCGTCCGAGGGATGTAATGAAACAGCGTCAGCCTCCAGGGTTAAGGCTTTACGGGTGGATATTGAGGGCCTAATATTGCCCTCTTTAGCAGATTTTAGTTTTATAGCCTTTACGGCTTTAGATTTAGCAATCGGAGCTTTTCTACGAATAGTCGATGTGGATGTTGATTTTGGCTTTTGTACAGATGTAGGGGTAATTTAACAATCGGGAGTGAGAGAGCATCCGTTTGTGTACTAGTCGATCTGGTGACCTTGGCAGCAACAGTCGCATAGCTGATTCCTACTTGAGGTGTTCGAGCTGTAACAGCCCGTCTCGCCTCAGGATATGAACAGTTATTTTTAACTTTCGTGGTTGTGATCTCCTTCTCCAGTATCCAGATAGGACAACTCCTAGCGTAGGAGGGGTGGTCACCTTTACAGTTGACACACCTCTCCTTTGCAGTACAGGACGAACTGTCATGGCCAACTGCTGCGCAGCGAGCGCAAGTCAGTTTGCCTCTGCATGCCGCTTTAGAGTGAACAAATCTCTGGCACTGGAAACAACGCAAAGGATTTGGAATGAATGGCCTAACGGAGAGATGCATATACGCAGCATTAATATGCCGCGGTAGGTCTGGCGTCGCAAATGTCAGGATCAGATGTTTAGTGTTAATAACTTTATCATCTCTCCTGACAGTAATGCGTTTTACAGCGCAGACCTTTTGCTCTTTAAGATTTTCTAGTATCTCATCCGTAGGCGTGTTAAGCAAATCCTTCGCGGATATCACACCACGAGAAAAGTTAAGGTTTGTATGAGGCGAGACAGACACCTCAAGGGTAGCTATCATATTCATATTAGCAATCGAGGTTGCTTGTGTTTGTGATGCGACTTCTACTATTAGGTCGCCAGAACGTAATTTTCTGATGCTCTTCACATCACCGATCGTGCCTGCAATAGCTTTTTGAATGAGGAAAGGGGATACTGTATCAAAAGTACCCTCTTTCCTTTTGATTACATAAAACTTTGCATTTAGTAAAGATAAAGTATGCTCCCGTGGGAGAATAGAAATATTCATTTCCATATTTAAAATGGAAAATTCGGGACCTGACGGCACCACCCACCACCGAGTCCAACAAGGGGATGCAGACCAGCTGCACCAGTGCTAGTCAGGTCCTATACGCTCACAGTACATCCCTGAAGTGGCCTCCACCCTTAACGAGTCACCCAGTAGATGTACCGATCGCTTGATCCATAAAGCCGATTGATGTGCTGAGGACCACAACACACCTCCCGTTTACCTGAAGCAGAGGCCAAAGCAATGTGTTGGTCTCTGGAGGCCTCAATTACCAGGATCCTCCTTTCCAGGGACACGGGTCTCCACGCACGGCAAACACGTGGGTGATTTAGTCCCCAAGAGTAGCTAATAGCAACAGAGCGGCAAAAGCTACTCAAGGGGAGCCCTCAACCTCTTGCGAGGCAACCACACTGAGGGAGAAGAGGAAGAAAAAGCAGAAGAGTAGAGTAGAGAAGAAGAGAAAGAAGAGGACAGATCACTGGGGTACCTCGGGATTGTGACACCCGTGTTTACCTAAAGAAGGTAAACCCCCTGAGGGGAATTTACAGGAAAAAGGAGAAGAGTTTGTTAACAGGCATTTTTGTAAGGATCAGATATATAATATATCAGTGGAAATAATGTATATGTACTCATTTTTCTGTAATGTGATAGAGTAAATCCTTCTAATGGAATTCTCATTTCCATTTTCTAGGAATTATCTTAAAATATTAAAAAAAACTTGATAGATAGTTTATTTTATTTATTTAACTTATAAGGAAGCCTCTGCTTTTCATCACCGCCACTTAGAAACCCTCGGCTTTCCATTGTTCACCACCGTACATCTGCTCCAAAGAAATATTCTCGTAATATCAAGAACTAATTGAGGAGAAATCCCGATCACTGCTCGGTTTTTCGCAGTGAACTGATAGCCATTGATGAGGCCCTTGAGGTTTTTTTAATCTCTTCCTTATGGAAAGGAGGTTTGAATTCTGTCTGACAGCAGAAGTGCAATTCAGCACCTGTGCGATTGGCAAAGTGTTAGAGACAATGTTGGAGTGACAATAGTTAACAAGTTAAAACGGCTTTCCATATCTCATCAGATTCATCTGCAGTGGATTCCTTCCCACGTCGATATTGAGGGAAATGAAATTGCGGATGCTCTGGCGAAAGCTGGTGCTGGCGAGGCCTCCGTTAATTTAGCTCCTCTCACTTTCACGGAGATTCACTCCAGAGAAAAATTAAGAACAGGATGACTTGGATTGTCCCTCCGGTACATTACTGGTACCAAAGTTCCCGTCCCGGAGGCTCCCTGACCAACGACTTAAGTCGTCAGGAACAAACTATTCTCGCCCGATTTCGAAGTGGACATCTCAAAACCCTAAAATTTTCTGAGGGTTCCCGAACCTTTGAAACCTGTACCAACTGCTCTACCGAGCAGGCTTCGCCTGAACATATCCTTGAGTGCCTAGGGCTCTCCAGGCAGGACTTGGTTGACGACCCTCTTCTGGTTTTGGATTATTGTAGAGTGTACAACGTCATGGACCTGGTCTAGCGCTGCTGGCCTTTGGGAGCATGCAACAACAACTAAATCTCTAATATTATATAAAAATTATTAAAAAAGATTTTTGGGTAAAATTAGATAATTTAATTAAATAAATCTAGCTGATATGCTTTATTTTTTTACGTCGTAAAAAATCGAAAATTTACTACCTAGTTAAATAAATCTGTCTAATCTAAAATACTTTTTTGCGAAGGAAAATTGTCGTCTCCGAATACATGTCGCCGAGCTGGTAGCCGAATGGTTAGCGCTCTTGCCTTCGGTTCAACACTTCGTGGGTTCGAATCCCACCTTGGGCATGGATGTTTGTAGTGGTTCGGAATCCACTTTAAGCCGTAGGTCCCGGTCTAATTAGCCCTCATGAGCAACAAAAGACCGTTGAGCGACAAACAAACCGAATACATGTCTGGAAAATACCTCTAAAAGTTGCAACTTTATGGAGCGGCAGAGTTTGTATTGTAATAATCCTTAACTGTTCATCCCCACATTGCAATTATTAATTTTAGCGCAAATTTATAAAGAATTAAATTATTTTGACATGATTTTTATTTTGGTTCTGTTTGACTTTTTTTTACATTGTCCCAAGTTATAGCTATGAAATTACGATACTATATTTTTACGTCATGTTATTAATCAGATTCATTTACATATAGCATGCACTTGGTTAAACAAAATAATTAAGAACGGAACACTTGTTTATTTAATTGGCATAAACTACCCCCAATTTTATATTTAACCATATAAGCATCTTAAAGATTACGAACTCATTGTATTTACAAAGTTATTGTATTTACAAAGAAACATGGGACTTTTTTGCTTACAAAGAATTACGTAAGGCATTGAATGTAAAATTCTTGGAATACAACTGTCTTTGTTAGAATACAGTTGTCTTTGTTAATATTTGAAGTTCTCAGTTTTGATATAAGAAAATGCAGTTGAAAATTACAATCGTGAAATACTGTTTCTTATCGAGAAAGAATAATGAAGAAATGAAGAACGATGCTTATAGTAAGGAATAACAATAAAATATCATTATTATATATTTTAAACTTAAAAATTTTAAAATAGCAATTAACTAATTTTTCTTTTTCTTGAGTGTCAACACATCCTTTTTTCTTCAATAACTTATATAAAAAATATTCGGAAAGTGGAAAAAGTAATAAATGTTTAAAATTGCCCCCATACTGTGTGTGTGATAAAGTTGGTCTTCAGTACAATAGTTGTTTGTGATTTCTATCACAGTTGCAAACAAGTTCCATTATATATATATGTAACTTATACAATTTATAATTGTTGCTTTTGTACTTTTTTGATTATTTTTAAAGGGAGAAAATACGTCAGTAATAGAACCTATAGGCATACCCTTAAAACTCAAATTAAAAATTCTACAAATTAGCTGAAATTCGTGTAAGAGACGCAGTGCCATCGCGATGAATTTGTTTCCCATGTTTAATATTTATAATGTGTTCTTAAAAATTGTTTTTTAAAAAAAGAAGTATTCTTTTAGCTTTATTGATTTAAATTTAATTTTAATGTAAAATTGTTTAATGCACGTGTAGTGCTGTTTTTATTTTCCCTTTAATAGATAAAAATGATTATTTTTATTCTACTATTAAGTTTACAAGTAGTTCGGAACTTTCAATGTAACCCAATTAATCAAATCTTGCTTCCTTTTAACAGAGATGCATTGTTTTATCTTACAAAATGAATGATTTGGGTTACAAGGTATAATTCGCGTTAAAGTAAGCGTAAATGATTTACCATCTTTAACAATACGTGCCCTAAATAAACAATTTTGTAATTTAGACATTAAATTCTATCATTTTTTTGCAAACATTATATGAAACATTCTATGCTGTAATAGTGCTGTGTATAATTCTGTGCAGTTTAGATGAAGTTAAAAAAAGGCTAAATAAATACTTTAAAACTTTGTAAATTAAAAAACGTAATGTTGATTGAGATTAATATGTTGCCACAAGTTTCGCATTCTTTGAAAATTTCTAATTCTAAATAAACTATGAGTGATTATGGAGAATTGTGCACACACACACACAAGATATCGAGAACTTCTTTTAAAAAAAGTAAATAAAAAATGATTTTAAGAAAGTCTTCAAAGCAATTTTTATTTATCCTAGAAGTATATAGGTATAAACCTTTAATTTTCTTATACAAATAACAAAAGGTTATTGGTATATTAGTTATGTAAAGCGATAATTTTAATAACTTGAGAATTATTTTTCTCAATATATCAACACATCATCCCATTCAGTATTAAGTTGATAAAACAAATCCAAAAAAGGAAATAACCAATAGATATTTAAAAACTGCAAATAAGATTAGGTTCAGGTTTTTCATTTGAATGATTAATTTAGGCATTCTTTGATCACTTATAATATTCAAAAAAATATTTATATAGAGTAAAACAAATACATATTCTATAGTTGCTTAGTCAAAATAATTTGTGAGGTATATCAAATTAACTCTATATATTTTGCTACTCCATTCAAGTAGTGGTGAACATGATGTTTATGTAACACCATGGACTTCATTAGATTTATAAGTCTCTATAATTATTAGTATTGCTTGCATTATATTTTTATATGCACGAGCACAATTATTTTTTTCAATTTTTCTTGGTATTTAAAATGTTTTGCTTTATTAGTTTCCTCGTTCTCTCAATAAAACATCAAATGGAAGTCTGATTAAGGGCACTAAGCAATTAAAGAATCATAATAAATTAATCGCTACTAATGAGGAATTATGCCTTCTTTTTAAAGCAGTATGGACTGTTGTACTCGAACATAATACCAAATTAGTTCAAATCCATATACAAAAGATAAACGCCGTTATAGCTACTGAACTAGCTGTTATGGAGACTTTTTTTCTTATAATTTTTGTAAATTTTATGACATGGTTTTTGTCATTAATGTATGTTTTCCATAAATATAAGTGTTATTTGTCACTTTTCCTGGTGTAGCAATTTCATTGATAAATATTACAGGTTCTAATCTCTTGCAACATTAACATCTTAATGAATTGAAGATTTGTAGTTAAACCTGGTCTTTTATTCAATAGTTTGGATTCGATTCAAATCTTGATCGTCAATGGTCATAATGATTTCCAAATTACCTCTCGTGTGCAAAAGATGACCGTTGAGTGATAAACAAACCAAATCTCTTAAGTCACGCTTTCCCATTTTTTATATAATCTTTGCATTGTTTATGACATCCTGATTGCGGCTCATAAGAAATTCATTCAAATCAGTGCCGAGGTGACAGCCAACTAATTGATGCCTTCGTTTCAACAGTTCGTTTGACTCCTATTTCGAATTTGAATGTTTTATGGTCGCGGAATCTACTTTAAACTGTAGATAGCCGGTGGTCTACTTACAACTGGGAATTTCGGATGTCGGAATTGAAGAGAGCATTACAGCAGGCCAATAATACCAGTCCAGGACCTGATGGAATCAGCTATCAAATGCTTCGAAATTTAAGTCCAGACTCCCTATTGAACATATTACTTTTGTTCAATAGGATCTGGAATGAAAAGAAATTCCCATCAGCTTGGAATGAAGCGATAGTGATTCCGGTTCTTAAGGCTGGTAAAGATCCTTCAGATCCTTCAAATTATCGACCAATTGCTCTGACGAGTTGCTTCTGTAAGACTCTCGAACGTATGGTCAACGCCCGTCTCGTATATGTCTTAGAAAAAATAAATATATACATATTAATCAGAGTGGCTTCCGTAAAGGGAGATCCACTTTTGATAATATCACATATTTGGAGACCCAAATCCGCAATGCTTTTGTGCGGAGAAACCATCTGGTCTCCATTTTCTTTGACATCGAGAAGGCATACGACCGTACATGGAGATATGGAATTCTCCGTTCATTATATAATTTTGGCTTTCGGGGTAATCTTCCGATATTCCTTCAGAATTTTTTAAGCTCCCGTGTTTTTAAAGTTCGTATTGGAACTGTATTTTCCAATACTTTTATTCAAGCTGAGGGTGTCCCCCAAGGCTCCATTTTAAGTGTCACAATTTTTAATTTATTCATCAGTAACATTCTACATCAACTACCACCATCAATAAATGGTACACTCTATGTTGACGACCTGCAATATATCATGTCAGGGTTAGAATATGCGGTTAATTGAGAGACAACTGCAGACAGCAGTTAACAAGCTTGCTGCATGGTGTGCTGAGAATGGCCATACTTTATCTCCTAGCAAGAGTAGATGTGTCCACTTCTGTAAAAAGACTAGCCTACATAATGATCCAGTTATCAATATCAACAACATCCCAATACAAGTAGTCAATGAAATAAAATTTCTGGGAATTATCTTTGACCGAAAATTAACTTTTCTTCCGCGTGTTCTATATTTGCGGAAGAAGTGTGAGCGATCGCTTAATATCCTCAAGGTGTTGTCAAATACATCTTGGGGTGCAGATCGCACATCACTTCTTCGAGTATATCAGTCATTGATCTTGTCCCGCATTGACTACGGAAGTGTTGTTTATGGAACAGCTAGATCTTCCGTTTTACGAAGGTTGGACATAGTTCATCACTCTGCTTTGAGGATATGTTCTGGCGCCTTCCGCACATCACCCGTCCAGAGTCTATATGCTGTTTGTGAACAACTACCGTTAGACCTGAGACGAATGCAGCAATCTCTCAATTATTACGCAAAAATTATGTCGACCCCACATCACCCATTACGTTCCATGGTTCCTAATGCCTCTCTTAAAAGACTGTTTGATGCTCGACCAATGAGCATCCCACCTTTTCTCACAAGAGCCAAATCATATCTGTGGCTCACAGACCTATGTGATGTTCGGATAGAGACTATTGATAATTTTGCTCATCCGCCTTGGTATGATCCAACGATTAATTTTAATAAATCTTTTGCTCAGTTTTTAAAATCAGACACAACACCTATTGTTTTTCAAACGCTATTTTCCTCCCATCGCTGTCAGTATAAATCATACACACCTGTATTCACGGATGGTTCAAAATCAGCAGGACACGTGGGCTGTTGAGTTCTTATAAATAATACAGTTTTTAGTCACAGTCTACATTCGTCCTGCTCCATCTTTACTGCTGAAGCCGCAGCTATCTTTTATGCGCTTCAGCATGTGAATACAGATGATCATCGTCAATTTTGTATATATACTGACAGCATGAATGTATTGGAAGCATTGAGAAACAATAGTTTTACTTGCCATCCTGTTGTGTCAAAGATTTTTAGAGCATTAGATTCCCTTGCTGGCAAGGGATATGATATCATATTTTGTTGGATACCAAGTCACGTAGGTCTTGATGGAAATGAGAGAGCGGATGCAGCAGCAAAGGCTGCATCAGATCCAATATTACCATCGGTTCCTCTCTCAGATGTGAGAAAGGATATAAAAAGTTTTATATATGGTCTATGGCAGGAATCGTGGAACTTGCAGGTCGTCAACAAATTACAAACCATTTTTCCATCCCTCACCTCATTATCAGTTTTACCGTTACGAAGTGCTGATGTTAGATTAACTCGCCTTCGTATCGGACACACACGTTTCACACACAAACATTTGTTTTTAAGTGATTTAAATCCATGGTGTGAGGCGTGTGATGAACCATTTTCTGTTTATCATATTTTAATATCATGTTCTACTTTTAACGTCTACCGTTTTAAATTTTTTAAAACAAACCTTTTAACTCAATTTGATTTGCTGGGGGAGCCACCCCACAAAAACCTATTTGCTTATTTGAGAGCAATAGGTTTTTTAAATTTTATATGATTTATATTTATATATTTTAAGATTTTATATATATTTGCTTTATCTTATTTAATATATACATTTTAAGATAACTTATACACTAGTTTTTGTGTTTTAATACTTTTGTGTTTTAATAATTTTAATGCTTTGTGTTTTAATATGTTGCTTGGGTTTAAATGTATATATATGAAGAAAAAATAAGTAAAAAAAAAATAACAATAATAAATAAAAAAAATACTCCTACAAAACTTTATTCTTGGCGCAGCATGTCCATTTTTGGACCTTGCGCCATAAAACCCAACCAACCAACCAGCCGGTGGTCTACTTAGCTCCTGATTCGAAAAATGATTGATCAGTATACAAGGCAAACCAATACGTCAAGAATCATCTCCTAAGCAATTTCATTTTGTGAAATAGAATGAAAATTCTCTGCTCCTAAATATTTTAAATAGAATTGGAATTTATTTTATTGTTTGAGTCTTATAAGGAGAGCAATAGTTCTGTGATCAGCAAACTAAAAAAAATCACTTCCAAAAAGTAATTATTAATATAAAATCATGTTCTGGCTAATTAATTCTCATCATCATTCATGGCGCGCCAGCCCAGGATGGGCCAAGGCCTTCTGAACAAGTTTCTTCTAGCCACCTCTACTGGCAGCCCAACTCCTCCAATTTTTTTTTCAAGGACCCTACAGTTTTCTTCGACTGCATCCACCCATCTCAGCTTTGTTCTTCCTCTTCTTCGTACGCTGATGGGTTTTGCAAAAAAATTTCCTTTAGTGTTTTATTGTCATTCATTATAATAACATGTCCAACCCAATTGAGACGGCTTACTTTAATATGATGTACAACTTCTGGCTCCTTGTACATTCGATAGATTTCTGTATTGTATCTTCTGCGCCAGACACCGTTTACCTTTGTACCTCCAAAGATACTTCTTAAAATCCTGCGTTCAAATAGCCCAACAGCCTTTCCTCTCTTACAATCGAAGTCCAAGTTTCCGAGGCATCGGTCAAAACGGGTCGGATAATTGTTCTATAGATCTGTAACTTAGTTTATCGTTATAGAAATTTGGTTTTTAATACATGTCTTAGGCCAAAAAAGGCTTTGTTAGCTACAGTTAAACGTCTTCTTACCTCTGGGAGAATGTCATTATTTTTGTTAATCATTGAGCCAAGACAGATAAATGCATCAACTGTTTCCAATTTATAATCACCAATGAGTAGATGAGTTTGGGTAAATTGAGTTCTAGTTGCAAGGAAATATTTAGTTTTAACCTGATTAACAATAAGCCCTGCCGGCCTGGCCTGGCCTCCCTTTGAATAGCCTCAAAGGCTTCTATTAAGTATTTTTTACTTCTGGCTATCAGTGCAATGTCATCTGCAAATGCTAATTAATTCTCTTTAAATTTAATTTCTTGCAATAAAAAAAGAAAATATTAGATAATGTTCAATAAGAATACAATGCTTTGAATCAAATGCATGAATTTTGCTTCCATGTTGAGAGAGATGGTAAAATAAAAAAAATTGAAAACTGTTTATTTTTTAAACAACTGTGAAATAATTGCTTCTGAGATTTCATACGCTTGACTTACTACACAATACCAGAAATCACTCATCTCTACTTATTTAATGTATAGCATAATAAGTTTAGCAAAAAAAATTTTTTTGTTTGTTTGTTTCTGAATTTATCCTAAAGATTTTGACCAACGAAAATTTTGGATTTATCTTTCTGAAAATTAAATCCTTGTAAAACTGAACCAAGTTACACGAGTAAGAAATTGATAGCAGTAGAAAATAACGGTTGACTTGAGCTATTCAAACTTTTTGGTCCCAGAAGCATTCTCTGAAGAGGGACATGTATTTTGCTTTGGCGCGTGTATACAAAATATTATAAAGTATAGAGCATTGACTAATGAATGGTGTCTACACGATATATATCCAAACTGTTTTGTGTCGCATGCACAATAATAGTAATACGTAATAACATATTTTCAACTCATTAATGATAGGAAGATATGCATTATACGATCATTGATTGCAAAGCACGAAATATATTATATATAAAGTACGATAACTATAGTGTAATATTTTGGAAACAAATATGAATTTTTAAATAGTGGGAAATCAAAAGAAATGGAAATAATGTATTTTGAATTATTTTGGGTCCGGAAAAGAAACCAAACGTGTTAAAACAGTCTCTAATACTTGACAGCCTCTATTAACTTGATCTGGAAAAAAATAAATCTACAATCTACAATTCTCCAAGATTTAAAAAGGAATATATAAGACATTTTATCTTAATCTCCACATCTTTTTGAACCAAACAGATGCCTGTTCGCTTTTAGTGATTTCAAATCAATAACTTCAGGCAACTGAAATTTTGATCACAAATGCTTAGTTCTAGGTTGACATTTTTATATGAAAATCTTAATACTTTGAAAACTAGGTTAAAATAATTTACTGTGTTTTTGAGGCTTTACACCTCCATATAAAACAGACTCATTGCTGGTCCCAACTTTTATTGACTTATCTGTTGGATATCACCTGGGGTATGTTGTTGTGCTCTCCAGAATTACGCTGTACCAGTTAGATAGAAGTCTTCGTTATTTAAGAGCAGGGATTCAGCACACGGCTTCTCAGTGGCCTGGCACACTCAGAGATATCATTTCCCTTTGAAGGTATTGCGACCTCATCTGATTGAACAAATACCCAATCGCCGTTAGTGGACATAAATGATCTTTGGTTTACGTCCGGATTCGAACTCAATACCTTCTGATAGTGAAAACGATGACCAAATCAACCAGTTCACCGCGACGTTCTTGGGATATGTGCATATTTTCTTTCTTAATTTCCATATCGATTCGTGGATCATGCATATAAATTGTTTTGAAAGTTATTCCCTATGTGATATCCGTAATCCTTTCAAAGATTATGTTTAATATAATCCATTAAGCAGTATCAAAGTGATTTCGTGCATAAATCAGCACTGTAAAAGAACAAAATAGGCTAATGTTTGTTTTTGTGATATAAGATAAAAGTAAAATCCAAATCGTTTCAAGGCTTTGGTTGAAAATGCAGAACATTGTCACAATCTTATTTATGTCACTGAAGTTCCCGAATAACGTGTCAACAGCTTCTATGGTAACGTTACTAAAGTCAATTTGGAGAAGAATAAATGATTAAATTATGCATAGCTGTGTAAATGGCGCATATTCCAAATGACGCCCAGTATTATCAGATTAAATATTTGTTTTTTGTCAGATCAGTGCTAACTCTGGTATATTTAGTTTAATGCAATAACTCTTCCTTATTATTTGACTTTCAGTTACAGTATTCAATCAGGATACTAATTACAAAAATCGGTATCGACCCAAAAATTAGTATAATATTAATATTTGAAGCTTCATCTTTATCAAACTCATTTTTTGTATAAAAAAAACTGTTAAAAAGGTCTCTATAAAAATAAGTTTTATCTAGTAAGCGAGGAAAAAAATCTTGTGATATAAAATCAAAAGTTATTGTGTGAGACACGAGATTATTTCATTGGTTCAAATTTTACTCTGTGGTGATTTTCTGCAAGCCATCATGACGATGATGCAACGATCATGACGATGATGCAACGATGAAAAATTTGCATCCATGCCCAAGTTAAAAATCTACTCCATGATCTGTTGTTAACCCTTCCCTGTACCTAGCCCTGAGTTGGTCTCTACCAGTTGGTGGGAGCAGCCAAGAGGGAGGCTTAGTAATTAAAAAGCAGAAGCCACTCCCCGAGATATCAATTAATTTGGAAGACATTTCGATTTAACGGTACCCAACCACGTTTAGTGAACACTCTTTACCTTTCGAACTCTTTACCTTCCGATAATGAGAAGGACGTCCTAACCAATTAGGTCACCACGGTCTCCCCATGAACTGCGAAACAAACATCAAAATATTAATCATTCGGCTGCAATGGCTCCGTGGATATATTTTAAGGTTAATAATTGTGTTGTTGTTGTTACTAATGACACTTGGACAAGCCAAGCTCGCTATGCCTTGGCTATGCGAATCTTAGTCAATTGGGATCATCTTTCGTTTTAATCAGAGCACCATGAAGGTGAAAGTACGACTTTACTCTACACACATACTATAGGGACCCGTTCATAGGGTAGGCAGCCATTCACACCTCATTCATACAAGGAAAGAACAAAGACAGGTTAGATAGAGAGAGAAAGTAATCCATGCCCAAACCGGGATTCGAACCCAGGACCTCCTTATTCGCAGTCAGGCAAGCTGACCACTAGACAAATTGGGTGGCTTAATAATTGTTAATAATGCATTAAGAACAACATAATATTTCCTGAATACGAATGTATATGAAACATAAACACCCATATGCATGAATTCACAAATAACATTTTAAATGGATTTTATAAAGACTTGTCATATCGATAAAAAATTCTAATTTAGATTACTTACAAATACAGACTTACATGCCATATCAATAAATTTCAGTAAACCATCTTTAAGATAGGCAATATTCTCTTGCACTACTTACTGTTGCGAAAAGCTTAAATGAAAATTATTTGAAACATCTTTTTCTAAATATAGAAAACAGAAATGCCTGAAATTAGACCTGACCCGCCTGTGATTAGAATTTATACTTCCGATCAAGAAAATGTTATTTAAAATATTGCCAAAATTGGAATATGGGTTATCAGATCCAAATTCCTGTTTTGGAATAAGGATATGAAAATTCATACTTAAAAGTTTTTCGATAAGTTAACCTTTTTGTGCGGAGAAAAAATTAATATGCTTTAGTATAAGAATTCACTTTTAAGATGGATTTCATTCTTATAACAATTAATGTTCTTGATTTTAATATTTGCAACAATTGCATAATTCATCCAATATATTAATCACTTACCCTTTACCATGAAATAGGATGTCTTTCGGGACCCATCACATTTAGACGTTTTAGATATTTTTGGTTTTATGAGGGTTGTCTAGCCTAGCTAGACAACCTGGGATAACAATAACTAAAAAAACTAAAACTGAACTCCATGGCACGACAGCCTATTTGGGCCAAGGCCTACAGTGCCCATAACTGTTTTCATGACCGAGGGCCTTGGGGTGCGAAGCATATGTCCCAGTTAGGTGGTCAGCCTAACGTTAGATCCCCAATGTTTAGTTCCCTATCATGTTTGGTACTCAGTTAATCGACCCTCTGAAGGGATGAAAGGCTGTGTCAGCCTTGCCAGCCCGAGGATCGAACCTCGGACCTGTGTCATAGGAGCATGAATCGCTGCCACTAATCCACCGGGCTTCAAAGGATAACAATAACAACAATATATTACTGCTATATATTCAGAAAAATACGGTTTGTTTATAACAAAAGTCACTTTTTAAGGATATTAAATTTTGACGGTCAGGAATTAAAATAAAAGAAATTTTGATCTCTATTTTTTATTTATCTTACTTCCCGTATAGCTGTTTTTATTTGGTTTTGATGTTCGTATGCCATACATCAGACACCTTAAGTTATTGGTTTTATAATTAATGTTATGATTTCCCTTTCATTCTTAATTTGTGATTGATGTATGCTTTACTGTTTACTTCACTATTAAAAAATTGAAGTACATATCATGCTTATAATTAATATGTGTTCATTGGTCTCTGTAGGAATTTGCAAAAAATTTGAAATTTTAAGTAGAATTCCAATATTTTAAGTTATTAAATATAATTCTCATCAACATTTTAAGTATAGTTTTGATCTAATTTAAATAAATTATTCATTTATACTTTTAAGTAATAACCTAGTATATCGTGTTTCTGTATGCACTTCCATCATGGTGAGTGTTTGGGAATTGAGCTTTCAGTTTTCCTTCCTTGTGATACGTTTCTTTATCTTCAAAAAACTTTACCATGTGGACAAAAAATGTCTTTGCGCTAAGTCGTTTGGTTGTCCACTTAGCGATGTCATAGATAAATAAAATAGCATCTTTATTCAGTTTATGATTGAGCTAATTTCATGTCATCTATATGCTAGTACATTTAATTGTAGAATCTGTTTAATGAAACAAAAATGCATTTTATTCATTTTTCTAATTTTTTTTAAATGAGGAATGAAATTATTTTCTGAAATTCTCATAACAATTTGCAAATTTATGTCAGCCAACTTTCTACATTATCTTCTGTTGACGTTCATGTAAGGAAAACTTTGATTGCAAATAGATGTCCACCCAGAAATATAAATAACGTTCCCAACATATTTCTTCATTCATAGAATATTTTTTAGCTAATAAAAATTTGCAAAAAGTGGTTAATGTCATGGTGTTAAACTTTTCCTAGATCTGATTTTAAATCAGCCGAATTTGCAATCGAATGGTTAGTGATCTGATTTTCTGTGCAGTTGCTCGACGATTCAATTCCCACTTTGGACTTCGTTGTTTATGCAGGTTCTGAATCTATTTTAAACAATCACGCGGTTCCTGTTTAATTAGCCTTGCGCGAAATGTAACAGTAAACAAATCAAACCTAATTCTATGTCAGTGAGTTCAATATGCAGCTCCTAAGTCTATATCAATATCAGCAGTAATTGATTAAAAAAACTAATTGAGTTTATGATGGCTTTTTTTGATTCTGAAACATTCATGTGATTCCATTCTCCGAACCAAATGATCACAGCAGAAATATTTTAGAGACTTTGTTTTTCTAATAAAAGAAAACCTTTAAAAAAAAAACCAAATGAATAAATAAAATATAATCTTTTTCTGCTGCGTTGACAAAGTTTTGCTTCTAATGATTTTTTTTTTTTTTTGATATCCAAATTTCATGAGTAAACAATCCTTTTGTATGGTTTTCTCGGTTCGTTTAATTTCTCACATATATCAGCTGATTCCCCGATCCTCATATTTTATGATTGCAACAATACCATGAGGTATCTCTCTCTCTATTCGTCTCTGAAAATAAGAGGATTTCTATTCTTCTGTGATTCGATTTTTTTATCGCTTTGCCTAACTATCTCAAACTGCTATTTAATTACGTCTTCATACTGTGCCTCCATATGAACCCAACTGTTGATAGTGTCACTGCTCTTATTGTATTCACCACACTAGCATATACTGCATTCAGTATACATACAGCATGTTTAAACTTCACTGCACCTTCACAAAGGCTCTAATTAATCAAAATGCGATAAATTACAAAATCTCTTTCTTCGTGTGTTGTGTTTGTAATTTGTTTCTTATAGCTTAACCATATCTCACTTTTTTCACTTAAAACCTTTGGCTTCATCAATTTCATTGCTTACCATTTTGTTTTCAGGACAAGATCTACTTTTTTCAATTAAATTTACTGCACGTTCAAGCAAGTCTCAACGAGTGATTAAAAATTTCTTTGATTTTAGTCTAAGTTATGAATCTGATGGCGAAATTTTCATTAATTTAAAAAGTTGCTTGGTTGATCAGTATTTTTATTCATCCAGCACCAAAGGAAATCAAAGTTCCAATAGCAGTCTCCGTTAATTCGTCACTGATGAAGTCAGTGCGTTACTCTCTGGTCTCTTCTGACAGTGCAATATTTTCATTTTCTTCTTTTATCTGGATATAATGCCGCCCAACTTATCTTGTGGTCAGCGTGTCTGACTGCGAAAAGGGAGGTCCTAGGTTCGAATCCCTGTTCGGGCATGGATGTACTTTCTCTCTCTATCTATCCTGTCTTTGTCCTTTCCTTGTATGAATGAGATGTGAATGGTTGCCTACCCTATAAACGAGTACCTATGGCATGTGTGTACTGAGGAAATCGGACTCCTCACCTAAATAGGGTTCAGTTGGAAAAGTGGAGCAGCGCACCCTGTATTGCCAGCCTAGTTGGCACACGACAACAAAAACAACAGGATATAATACGGTTGCACATTCTATTATACAATACTTAATAACTTCGCCATTCAAAATGAACTGTTCGTCAAAATTGTAGGCTAGTATAAAACATGATTATACTCCTTAAATATTTATATTGTGCTTTCTGATACCATAAACACACTTCTTTGCCTTTTATATTAACAAAATTATATTTTTACATTCTTCCTAAAACACCACATTTTTTCCTCATTTTTTTTCCGCAGATTTATAGTATCATTAAAATTGAAAATTTATTTATTTGCTGTTTTTTTAATTGAATTGGAAATTCAATTCAAAATTTTTTGAAAAAATTAAAAATTTTATTATTTATTTATTTGCTGTTGCAATGCTACAATTATAATTAACCATGTTCACCAGAGATTCACTACTTACACGTTCTTCATGGATCGCCCATTAAGCTTGCCAGAAATGTTATGATTTATTTTCGTTGTATACGTGCTGTTGGCTTGTTAAACGTGTAGTCATTTTTTTTATTTTTACTTGTTATCAGGTTTTCTTCCTCTCCTGCATGTTGACATGATCGTCCCGGATGAAAACAAATGGATAGCGAAGGAGATATCGGCTTAAAGTGGACTTTTCTAATTGTGTTTGAAGGGGAAAAAATTCTTTTCATATGCCCCGTAGGACATGTGGCCTACTAATTGCAGAACCCTGGATTATGATATTAAATAAATGCTGTTTGAACTTAATTTTAAGAAGGAGCATATCCGTTTGAATGGTGGAATAAATAACTGAAATAAATTATCGGGATATTACTACATAACGTTTTCGATAAAAAAAATTACCTCTGTATTGATACCAAAGTGGTTAGACCTGAGTTCAGAAACAGTGGAATGACTTTTCTAATCTGTTTGTCTTAGCTGAATTATATCTGTGATTAATCAACTTTTTTCTTACCTTTGGATCTTGATCATTCATGGATACGCCTGAACACTAATGATGCAAACGACTAGTATGGAAAACAGAAGCTGTAAATTTACTTTAACTTTCGACAAGTGGAGATCCTACATAGACATTCGTCATCCGATAAGCATGTTAAGCTAAAATGTAAAGTTTCGATGTTTAGCGATAATTATTACTGGTTGTCGACACTCATTACAGGATTTATCGTTTTCATCATCATCAGCATTGGCACGACAGCCCTTTGTGGGCCTTGGCCTTCTTCAGAAGGGGTAGTGTTGAAGACCTTTATTGGTGTTCTCTCTGTACTTATTCTCATGAGGTGGCCTGCCCATCTCATTCTAGATTGCTTTATTGATTTAATGATGTATTCTTCTTCATAGATTTTGTACAGTTCAAAGTTATACCTTTTTCGCCAGGTGTTAATTTCCAGGACAGCACCATTATCGTTACCTATAGAATACTGTGTTCCACTTAATATTTAATTAAGTACTTAGTTTCAGTACGAAAACTAAGTACTTAATTAATATTTCAGTGAAAATTGTCATAATTATGATTTTGAATTATGGTTCTAATATAATGAAATTGTTTCCGTTTAACACAAATTAAGAACCTGTGCTCATTCTTCAACTACAAGGATTCATCTTTGTTGAAGATAAGAAATTTTGGAGCTTTAAAGGCATACAAATTAATACGTTTTTCACCTTCAGAAATTATACGAATGGGAAAATTTTTTTATTCCTAAATAAATATAAATGTGTACTATTTAATAGCATTCATTCCTAATCATAACTGTCATAGTTTTTTTTATGTATTTGAATTTTAAATTATTCTCTATTGTTTATAATTCTATCTGTTTATCATTTCTATATCTAACTGTTTATCAATTCAGGTTGCAACGTATTCTTTTGAACTTATCAGCAATATTTATTGAAGCTTTGAAGAAAAGAATGTATGTTTTGACGTCAGACTGTAATAGACTATATATATATAATAAGCTTTATCCCCAATCAAAATGCTATCTAATTTAATAGTTAAGTTGGTCTATATTTAATATTAAATATTTAAATATTTTGTTTTAAATTTATAGTAATGAAATTTTTTCTTTATTTTTGCCATGCTTAAAAATGTTTTAGAAATTTATGAAATTATCTTAAGATAAAATTGTTTACTGTAAATGTACTTAACTGAAAACATGCATTATTTCAGTTTTTTACGTATCTTAAGACCCAATATAACGTCACAGGGGATGTTTAATTTAAATGCTAAAAAAATTGTACTTTTTATATTTTTTTAGTTGTAGTAAACTTTTTTTTGGTGTGGTGTCTTTATTTTTCTCACACAACATAAAAACATGTGTATTTCTATTAAATATGTGTGTTTGGTATTTTTTTTTTCGGTAGTGACATGAAGGGGAAAGAATTCTTTTTAAGAACTCAGGGGTTGACCTCGTTATTTTGTACTTGTTAAATGACACCAAATAAATGGATGTATTTAAGAACTTTAGACCATTGATTCTCAACTTTTTTGTTGAGGCACACAAAATAAAAGTAATTGTTTGTGCTTACTAACTTTGAATGTAAATTAAAAAATAATATGTGCAATAAAAACAACAGTATGTTTTATGAAGGGATTGATTGCAAGATAATAAGGAGAATACATTTATAATGATAAATTTTAGCTTGATATTTATTGATAATTTCATTTAGATTTAGTCATAAAAATGACAAGCTCTCATTCTTTACATCTAACTAGTCTTTTCGTTTTTGTGTTGATTAATATTGTAATTCCGAATTCACATACAAATAAGCTGCAGAAAATTGTAATATTATTAAAGTTCCTCACGTGGACAAATATTTCACTTTGTGAAAGGTCACAGTTATTGAAGATAAAAACAGTTTTAACTTAAAAAAATATGGTATTTATAACTGAAATGTAAGTTTTCTTTTACATGCATTCTTTAATTTAGGAAAATTTTACTCGTAAAAAACATTAGAAATTTTACTATATACATTTTTAAAATTTGGTGGATCACAAAAGTGCTGTGGCTCAGTGGTTGAGAATTACTGCTTTAGACGTTAGATCATGGGTTCAACTTTCAAAGTTTTACCATTTTCGGTAGACACCCTGCTGCTGCATTTATACTGCATTAACACATCTCCTAAACAATATAACCCTAAATTGGGGTGTTAAGAAAAAAGTATCACATTTTCTTGTGTCCTTATTTATTAAAATACTACTTGATGTTCTACGCCCTCAGGGGGTTTACCTTCTTTAGGTAAACACGGGTGTCACAATCCCGAGGTACCCCAGTGATCTGTCCTCTACTTTCTTTTCCTCTCTCTTCTACTCTTCTGCTTTTTCTTCCTCTTCTCCCTCAGTGTGGTTGCCTCGCAAGAGGTTGAGGGCTCCCCTTGAGTAGCTTTCGCCGCTCTGTTGCTATTAGCTACTCTTGAGGACTAAATCACCCACGTGTTTGCCGTGCGTGGAGACCCGTGTCCCTGGAAAGGAGGGTCCTGGTAATTGAGGCCCCCAGAGACCAACACATTACTTTGGCCTCTGCTTCAGGTAAACGGGAGGTGTGGTGTGGTCCTCAGCACATCAATCGGCTTTATGGATCAAGCGATCGGTACATCTACTGGGTGACTCGTTAAGGGTGGAGGCCACTTCAGGGATGTACTGTGAGCGTATAGGACCTGGCTAGCACTGGTGCAGCTGGTCTGCATCCCCTTGTTGGACTCGGTGGTGGGTGGTGCCGTCAGGTCCCGAATTTTCCATTTCTAATATGGAAACTTTTGCTATTTCTTCTCTCCCACGGGAGCAATCTTTGTCTTTATTACAAGCTAAGTTTTATGTTGTAAAACGGAAGGAGGGTACCTTTGAAAATGTATCCCCTTTCCTAATCCAAAAAGCAATCAGTGGAAATATCGGCGAAGTAAAGAGCATTAGGAAATTGCGTTCCGGTGATTTAATGGTTGAAGTCGCTTCAGAAGCACAAGCTAACGCTATAAACAACTTGTCTATGCTTGCTAACATAGAGGTGTCTGTCTCTCCTCATATGAACCTTAACTTTTCTCGTGGTGTGGTATCCGCAAGGGATTTGCTTAACACGCCTACGGATGAGATCTTAGAAAATCTCAAAGATCAAAAGGTCTGTGCTGTAAGACGCATAACTATCAGACGAGATGGGCAGATTATTAATACTAAACATCTCGTACTGACTTTTGCGACGCCAGACCTACCGCAGCATATTAAAGCTGCGTATATGCATCTACCCGTAAGGCCATTCATTCCAAATCCTTTGCGTTGTTTCCAGTGCCAGAGATTTGTTCACTCTAAAGCGGCATGCAGAGGCAAACTGACTTGCGCTCGCTGCGCAGCAGTTGGCCACGACAGCTTGTCTTGTACTACAAAGGAGAGGTGCGTCAACTGTAAGGGTGACCACCCCTCCTACGCTAGGAGTTGTCCTATCTGGATACTGGAAAAGGAGATCACAACCACTAAAGTTAAGAACAATTGTTCATATCCTGAGGCGAGACGTACTGTTACATCACGTACACCTCAAGCAGGAGTTAGCTATGCTTCTGTCGCCGTAAAAGTCACCCGAACGACTAGCACGCAAACTGATGCTCTTTCACTTCCAAAAGTCAAATTACCCCCTACCTCTGAGAAAAGGCCAAAATCAACCTCCACAACCATTCCCCGTAGAAAAGCTCCGATTGCAAAATCTAAAGCCCTAAAGGCTTTAAAACTAAAATCTTCTAAAGAGGGCAATATTAGGCCCTCAATATCCACCCGTAAAGCCTTAACCCTGGAGGCTGACGCTGTTTCATTACATCCCTCGGACGATGATCTATCGCTCGAGGAGATGTCTGATGACATGCCTTCCAGCTCCGGGAAAGGAGCTTTTCAAATTGAACAATAACTTCCTTTGTTTCTTGGAACTGCCATGGTTTGCGCTCTCATCATGATGACATCAAGTCTATAATTTCAGCCTACAACCCCGCATGTGTTGCACTTCAGGAAACATTCCTGAAGTCGAGCAATAACTTTTCCATGCGTGGGTTTAAAAGCTTTAGAAAAGACTGTGGTGATGATGGTGCAATGTCTGGAGGTGTTTGTATATTAACATCTAATACTTTTCCCAGCACTGCCCATCCATTAAATACTACTCTACAGGCTGTTGCTGTAAGAATTCATACTGCATGCTTATTAACAGTCTGTAGTTTATATTTACCACCACATGATGTCATCCGCCAAGAGGAACTCGATGCATTAACAGATCAGCTGCCAACACCATTTCTGTTGTTAGGTGACTTTAACGGCCATAGTTCTTTGTGGGGAAATGATGATACTAATTCTCGCGGTCGGCAGATAGAGCGGTTTATTTCAGATAATAGTCTCTGTCTGCTTAATACCGACGAGAAGACATATTTCCATGTACCCACAAGAACATTTCATTCTCTCGATCTGGCCATTTGTTCTCCATCTCTTCTGCCATTGTTAAATCTAATAGTAGGAAATGATCTGCATAACAGCGATCATTTTCCTCTCGTCATCTCCCAGACTGGAGGTAGTAGTGTAAGACAACGCTTACCTACTTACGTGTACAGTCGGGCAGATTGGACGTTATTTACACAATTGGCAGTAATTGATAATGAAATGGTTACGATCGATGATATTGATGATGCCATATATAAGGTCACCGAAGCAATATTGAATGCAGCTGATGCGTCAATTCCTAAGAGTTCCTTTACAACACACAGGCGTTGCAAACCTTGGTGGAACAAAGAATGTCAACAAACTTATAGAAAACAAAGGAAGTTATGGGGGTTATTTCGGAGGTACCCCACAACGGAGAATCTTATCGCCTTCAAGAGAGCAAAAGCATTAGCTCGCAGAGCTCGTCGTCGAAGTCAGAAGGAATCCTGGTCTCGCTATGTATCCTCAATTACTTCTTCCACATCCAGTAAACAGTTGTGGAGAAGAGTGAAAGCAGCCAATGGAATATATAGAGAATTTTCCATTCCTATTTTGAAATCCGGAGCTGCTATATACTCTTCTCCTAAGGACATCGCTAATGTCCTTGGTGAAACCTTTGCTAGCGTCTCAAGCAACGACTCTTATAGTCCTTCGTTCTTAAGGACAAAGAGTCGTGTTGAGCGAACACCAATTCGTTTCAACCATCGACAAGCTTTGCCTTACAACTGTGAATTTCGGATGTTGGAATTGAAGAGAGCATTACAGCAGGCCCATGATACTAGCCCAGGACCAGATGGAATCAGCTATCAAATGCTTCGTCATTTAAGTCCAGATTCCCTGTTGAACTTACTTTACCTGTTCAATAGGATCTGGACTGAAAATAAATTTCCATCACTTTGGAGCGAAGCAATAGTGATTCCGATCCTTAAGGCTGGTAAGGATCCTTCTGTTCCTTCAAGTTATCGACCAATAGCTCTGACGAGTTGCTTGTGTAAGACTCTCGAACGTATGGTCAACGCCCGTCTCGTATATGTCTTAGAAAAAAATAAATGTATACATATTAATCAGAGTGGCTTCCGCAAAGGGAGATCCACTCTTGATAATATCACATATTTGGAGACCCAAATCCACAATGCTTTTGTGCGGAGGAACCATCTGGTCTCCATTTTCTTTGACATCGAGAAGGCATACGACCGTACATGGCGATATGGAATTCTCCGTAGGATGTATGATTTTGGCTTTAGGGGTAATTTGCCGATATTTATACAAAACTTTTTACGCTCCCGTGGTTTTAAAGTTCGTATTGGTACGTCTTTGTCCAATACTTTTAACCAACCTGAAGGTGTTCCTCAGGGAAGTATTTTAAGTGTCACACTTTTTAATATTCATATCAGTACCATACTTCATCAACTTTCACCTCCTGTACATGGTACTTTGTATGTTGATGACCTGCAAATATCTTGTGAAGGGTCTAACATGAATTTAATTGAGAGACAATTACAAACATCAGTTAATAAAATTGCTGCATGGTGTGCTGAGAATGGCCATACACTATCTCCTAGCAAGAGCAATTGTGTCCATTTCTGCAGGAAGACTAGCCTCCACAATGATCCCGTTATTCATATAAACAACACACTTATACCAGTGGTCAGTGCGGTAAAATTCCTCGGAGTGATATTTGACCGTAAATTAACCTTTCTTCCGCATATATTATATCTGCGGAAGAAGTGCGAGCGATCGCTCAATATCCTCAAGGTGCTTTCAAACACATCTTGGGGTGCTGATCGCACGTCACTCCTCCGAGTTTACCAATCTCTAATTTTATCCCGCATAGACTACGGTTGTGTTGTTTACGGATCCGCTAGGTCTTCTGTTTTACGCAGACTGGACACTATCCATCATTCTGCTCTGAGAATATGTTCAGGCGCATTTCGCACATCCCCCGTCCAGAGTCTATACGTTATATGTCATCAATTACCGTTAGACCTGAGACGAATGCAGCAGTCTCTCAATTATTATTCTAAAATCATGTCGACCCATGACCATCCACTACGTTCCATGGTACCTAATGCCTCTCTTAAAAGACTATATGATGCTCGGTCATTGAGCATCCCACCTTTTCTCACAAGAGCCAAATCACATCTTTGGCTCACAGACCTATGTGATGTTCGGATAGAGTCAATTGATCAATTTCTCTATCCACCTTGGTATGAACCAACAAATACCTTTATAAATACCTTTGCTCATTTCAAAAAATCCGACACAACACCTATTGTTTTTCAACAGCTATATACTTCTCATCGCTGTCAGTATCAATCATATAAACCTGTATTCACAGATGGTTCTAAAACAGCAGGACATGTGGGCTGTGGAATTTTTACCAATAATACAGATTTTAATTACAGCCTACATCCATCCTGCTCCATCTTTACTGCTGAAACAACTGCCATTTACTACGCGCTTCAGCATGTGAATACAGATGATTATCATCAATATTGTATATATACTGACAGCATGAGTATTATTGAAGCCTTGAAAAACAATAGCGTTATTTGTCATCCTGTTGTGTCGAGAATTTTTAAAGCATTGGATTCCCTTGCTGGCAAGGGAAAAGAAATTGTATTTTGTTGGATACCAAGCCACATGGGTCTTGAAGGAAATGAGAGAGCAGATGCAGCTGCAAAGGCTGCATCAGATCCAATATTACCATCGGTTCCTCTCTCAGATGTGAGAAAGACTATAAAAAATTTTATATATGGTCTTTGGCAAGAATCATGGAACTTGCAGGTCGTCAACAAATTACATACCATTTTCTCATCCCTCATCTCATTGTCAGTTTTACCGGTACGAAGTGCAGATGTTAGATTGACTCGCCTTCGTATCGGACACACACGTTTCACACACAGACATTTGTTTTTGAATGAATTAAATCCTTGGTGTGAAACGTGTGAGGAACCTTATACTGTTTATCATATTTTAATATCATGTCCAGATTTTAACCAACAACGTTTACACTTTTTTAAAACTGATCTTTTAATTTTATTTGATATAATAGGGGATCCACCCCATAAAAACCTATTCGCTTTCTTGAGGGCAATAGGTTTTATACATTATATTTAATCTGTATTTTAGATTTTAAAAAAAATTATACAAATAATTGTTATTTTCATTTTCTGTATTTTATAACTAGATTTTAATATAATATATACACTTATTTTTGTTTTTTAATATTTTAATGTTGCTTGGGTTTTTGAAAATAAGTCAAAAAATAATTAAAATGAAATAAAGTTACATAAAACTTATTCTTGGCGCAGCATGTCCAATTTTGGACCTTGCGCCATAAAACCCAACCAACCAACCAACCATTGATGTTCTACAAAATTATAAACATTTACTTTTATAAACAATCAACAATGAGCTCTGATATGTAAATGAACAATAAAAGATAGTCATACCTAGAATGAGACGGAGCACGGGCTGCACTTTGCAAGTCTCAACATGTGGTGTCACTCTAATTCTATACTTAGTGGACTCCCACTTACAACTTGTGAACCCCTGTTTTCTTTTCACGTTAGATAGTCAGCCAAAAACTTAACAGTAAACTAATAAACAGCTCATTCCTCTACTTATCAATGACTTATTTTTAAATGTATTCATAAATTTAACATAATTTAATAGCTTGAAATTTTGATTTTAAAAACAATTTGTCTGTTAAATTGTTAGCATAATTTAAAATGAATATTTTCGAAATATGCATGCATTAATGATTGTGTTTTGTCTATTATGCATTATATATTAATCAGATTTTACTAAGCCGAGTGGTTAGCACTCTTGCTTCTGCTGATTAAAGTACAATTTCTTCTAGAAGAATGCTATCCCGCACACAAGTATATTAATATATTCTTATTTTATTGCCATTGTTCAGAACATTTAAACAATGCGTGTATACTGTAAATACATACTGTTAAGGTAAAAGAACAGAAATTTAGAACATTAAATGTTAACAGATGCTCAGTTTTAAATCTTAAAATTTTACAGTGTTTGAATTATACTCTTTGCGAACGCAAAGTAATCATATGGGTGACAAGCCAAATTAAAAAAAATTAATTCAACGTTCACTGACAAATAGTTTCAAACTATAATTGTCTAGGAATTATGATTAAACAATTATCTTTAGATAATCCGTGAGATAGTAAAATATTGTGTAAGTGGACAATTGGGGCCAGGATTTGCAGTATACATAGGTTACAAATCTGAAGTGTGATTTCAATCCTGTGAACGTGAGTTTTGAACTGAAGTTCGAGCCATTCAGTTACAACTTTTGCTTACTCGATAATAAAATCATTTTTAAAAATAATTTACTGCAAATTGTTAATAGATCACAGTAACCATAAAAAATAATTTCAGTAAAAATATTTTTTCATAACAATCCAAAATAATGAATATGATTAAATACCGTACATATGATACCTATTGAAACTCAGTATTTTGTAATTTGTAGCTCAAAATTTGTTCTTTAAAAAAATAGTAGGGCGAGATTTACTAATGAAACGACTCGATAGGGGCTGTTTCGTGAATCCAATTCAAATTTTGTGAACTAATTTACTTTCATACATACATAAATATACTCTGGTTACTTATTAGTTATATTTATTCTAGATGTAACACGAAATACTTTATTTTGATTTGTACAAGTGTATGTTAAATTATTATTTCAAAAGAAATCTCATTACTTAACTAACTTTCTTCAAATTTTTTTTCAATTCAGTTTGAAGAATTAAAATGCATGCTTAAATATAAGTACAATATGAACAGATCTAAATTTTAGTTTTGTTTTATGTAAGAATTAAAATGGCATAATTCTATTTGTAAATATGAAAGTGAAATTCACAGTTTGATTTAATCGATTACATAATTATAGATTAGGTTAATGTTCTTGGTTGTCTATCGATTGTGTAAAACCACTTCGCGACGGGCGAGTCATATACATTTCGTACGGACGAAAGTGATTGCCGGGCACTTCATCCGTGCATTCCTGAAGAACTAGCCTAGTGATCGGGCGATGCATATATGCATTTTAAGCTGAAACAATTTATAATAATCACTAGATGGCACTATGTGTCCATTACATTGTAACTGAACGTAGTTTTAGTGTTCTGACCTTCTTTTTTTCGTATTCCTGCTTTTTTTGGTATTTTGATTATCAGCAGTGGGTGGGGAGAGAGGAAATCGCAATGTAAACAAACACAGCTCGACTCTTCAACTTTCCACTTGATTTAAGCATTCTCGCTTCTGATAGCTCTCCGAACACTTTTTTTTTATTTTGTTTTTTCAATATTATGGGAGGGCTTTTAGGGTTTTAGCGTCAGTTTCGTTACAGTTTTTACTGCTTTCGGTTATATTTGCTCACTTTTCTTGTTATTTCGAAAATTCTCCACTACAGATTATTATGGCGAGGATTATCGGGTAGGCATTTTCCTACCCTTAATTTGAACAAAAAGGGAGAAAAAAGTCGCAGAAAGTGCATTGTTTGTTCACAAACCAAGCTGAAAGAAAAGAAAACACAACAAACATTTTATGCTTGCAAATCGTGCAATGTCGGACTTTGCGTTTCTCCGTGATTTGAGATTTTCCATACTCGGTCTTCATTTTAAATTTTATTATTTTTTCTTGTAAACAGCCCGTGTATCGTTTTTATTAATTTGCAAATATGTTGAAGTGTTTTGTCAATTAAAATTTTGGAAAAACTAAAATTGCATTATTTTTCAAAGTAAGCAACTTTTTTATATATATTTTCAAATAAATTGAAGGAAAAACATTATTAAAGTCTAGTTTTAATGTTATAAGATAGGTTATGTGATAATCTAAAATGCTACCAAAAATCCCGGCGGTAGGACTTTAACTTTGTTATTTACGAATTTTTTTCTAAAGGTAGGCCTATATAGCGGAGAAAAACCCCCGTCCTGTAATATCATTCCTTTCACTTCAGCTTCGCCCTGAACGCGCGTCGTGAAAAGGTTAAGGATTATCTGTCAACTGTGCATATATATATTTATAAGGTAGTATTAGAGGAGAAATTTGAATCTTAAGATTGTTTTACCATTTATATTTATTTCTTTTTAAATTTTGTGGATTTCGTTTACACACGTTTTACATCCATTTACCAAGTGAATTGACGAGGTCGACACCTGAGTCAAATTCTACTCCCAAGTGAGATGACTTTAAAAAGCCATTACATTAGAGTTGCAGATTTTTCTGTTTGAGCAACTCCCGTAGACTTAATATTACGTGATCTCACAGCTCAAATTTCTGCAATTCTTTCAATAATATTTCAGATTTTTTTAACTGCTGCGCAGTTGAAATTTGTACATTATTTTGTTTTCACTAACTTTCATGCCAAGTATGAAATTTATTGGCGTTATAAGTTGCCAAAAAACAGCAACTTTTTTGTGCATACAGTAGCAATTCATATCACCAATGGTTATAAAATTTTGTCTTTTCGCCAAGCGGAAATTGTACAAAATGTTTTTTTACTTTCATTTTTGTTGTCATAATTCAGTGTTATCGAATAATCTTGAAGTTGTCCATTTTTAAACAACAAATTTAGAATGTATCAACATGAACGAATTTAACTGCATGATTACATTTTAACGAATATTTTAAAATACAAATAATTTTGCTCAAATATAGTTTGAAAGTATTTCCAAATATTTATGGAGATATTCTTAATAGAGTATATTTTTATATAATTAAATGTCATGCAAAATGTAAAACTATTATCGAATATAATGAAGAAAATATCGTATATTTGTTACTTCATATTATTAATTAACTTAATTTCAATTTTATACAACCTGAAACCCAAAAATTGTAAAATTTAACATTTTTATAAAAGATGTTCTATTTTTTGGAATTTTTAGTTTTGATAAATACTTTCAAATAGAATTACATTAAAACCATGCTGAAATAATGCCATGGCATTATTTCATCATCTGTCTAATTCCTTTAGCATTATTTTATACATCGCCAGCATGAAATAATTCTAAAGAAAGTAGAAAATGTAAAATATGTGGCAAAGTAGTGTGGCATATTTTTTAATTATTAATTACAATTAATTAAATAAAATAATTAAATAGTATTATTTTAATTAATTTTTTCTATTAATATAATATTTATATACATAATTATTTCTTTAATTTTAATTTAAATATTATTTGATTGCTAAAATATTTAATTTATTATTTAAAATTATTATTTATTTATCGTATTATTTTCATGAATTTTTTTATTAATATAATATTTATATACATAATTATTTTCTTAATTTTAATTTAAATCTTTTTTGAATTCTTAAAAATTTAATTTTTTTTAAATTATTATTTATTTATAGATTTCTAATATAATAATAAAATAAAGCATTATTTTCATATATTTTTTGTATTAATATATAATATTATTTATATACATAATTATTTCCTTAATTTTAATTTAAATCTTATTTGAATTCTTAAAAATTTTATTTATTTTTATATATTATTATTTATTTATCGATTTCTAATATAATAATAAAATAAATCATTATTTTCATGTATTTTTTGTAATAATATATAATATTATTTATATACATAATTGTTTCTTTATATTTTTCTAATAAAATAATATAATTAAATAGTATTATTTTAATGAATTTTTTCTATTAATATAATATTTTTATACATAATTATTTCTTTAATTTTAATTTAAATATTATTTGATTGCTTAAATAATTTATTTATTTTTTTAAATTATTATTTATTTATCGTATTATTTTAATGAATTTTTTCTATTAATATAATATTTATATAAATAATTATTTCCTTAATTTTAACTTATATCTTATTTGAATGCTTAAAAAATTTACTTATTTTTTAAAATTATTATTTATTTATCGACTTCTATTATAATAATAAAATGAAGCATTATTTTCATATATTTTTGTTTTAATATAATATTATTTATATACATCATTATTTCTTTAATTGTAATTTGAAACTTATTTGATTGCTTAAATTTTATTTAATTTTAAAAATTATTATTTAGTTGATTAAAATTCATTTATCACACAATTTCCAGGATAATAATCTAATAAAAAATAAAAAAATTTTAAATTGTTAAGATCTTATTTTTTTAATTATTACTTATTTGATTATAATTATTTCTTTAATTTCTATTAAAATTGATTTAATTATTTAAAAATCTTGATTACTTAAATGATTATCTAACAAAAAATAAGATTTTTAAAGTATTAAAATTTTTTTATTTTTAAATTTATATTTATTTTTTTTAAATTGCTTATTTGATTGGATTTTTTTCTTTAATTTTAACTAAAACTTATTTACTTCTTTAAAATTCTTATTTCTTTAAATTTCATTAAAATTCATTTATCTATTTCTAATATAATAATAAAATTAAATAAGTAAAATTATAATAATGAATTTATTTTATTAATATAATATTATATATAATTATTACCTTATTTTTAATTTAAATCTTATTTAATTTTTTAAATTTTATCTTTCATCATTTCTATTTCATATTAAATGACATGCATCCTTTACTTGTAAAAGTGAAAACTCTGAATCATTTGCGAGGAAACTACTAAATATTTGATTAAAATAAAAATAAAAAATCTAAATATAATGTTGATTTGAGTTATTTTTGTTTTAGTGTAATATCCATTTCAATACTGTGTTTGGATTTGATACTAGAAATAAATAATAAAGTTAGCTTTATACATTATCTTCAAAATAGGTATAGAAAATCAAAATTTAAAGTAAAAAATTATTTGGTGCCCATATAAAAGTATTTTCCTCAAAGGAAGCACTTTTCTACATAACAGGAAAATAAAATATTTAAAAATTAAAAATTCTTCTAGTGTCTCATATAGTTGGAAAAACATCTTCAAAATGTCAGATTATAAAGGTAAAAAGCTTTAATGGAGTTTAAGTTTTAATTTCTTTAAAATAATGTCACACCTTCTTATTCGTATTTTTAATAAAATCAGGAATATATTCCGAGCCAGTAGTATTCATGCCTGGTAAACACATATTACTCTTTATCACTTCTGGCGTTCGCTATGGCGACGAAACACACAGTTTTGTCGTGATTTTTGTGGTATAAATTCGATGAATTTTAGTTCCTCATTCCAATTATATTTGCTCTTTGCTAGCTCTGTGCTATTTGAAGCGTTTTTTAGTCTTCCACTAGACGAGTTTCAACTTATTTTATCATTTATTCTTCCACAATTTCATATTTATATATTTATTATATTCTTATAAATATTTTTGATTATTTTTACTTATTAATTTTGTCTCCTATTTCTTAAACATTTAATTTTTCTTAAATTTTTTTAGTCTAAATTTTATTAAATTCTTTAAATTTATTTTCTTTTAAACATTTAATCATATCTTTAACTATTAAGTTTAAATAATTTCTTTAAATTCTGTTTCCTATTAATTATAGATATGCATCCTTTACTGGTAAATTTCAGTAAATATTCAGCTCCTGAGATACTAAAGTCTAGTGCAACGGTTATTTCCTTTTTAGGTGGTCTTGATCTCATTCCGACAAGAGAAGATGGGCCACCAATTTGCAAGTGTGGAGCCCCGATGAAAGTTCAGAATTATTCATCATCCGAGATTGGATTTAGGTATGTCTGCACGGCAAAAAATTCATCCAACTGCACACACACAGCAAGTCCGACAACCAATACATTTTTTGAGGGAGCTAGGATACCCTTCCCGGATATTTTAGCAATTATCTTTGATTTTGTTGCAAAAGAAAAGATAAGTTCGGTGATTACCGGATTAAATGCCTGGCATGCCTATCGTCGAGACAAAGATCCAGGGAACAAGAAGTTATTATCCATCTCATCACAGATAATCACGGACTGGTTTTCTTACTGTCGAGCGATTTGTGAAGTAATCATTTCAAATGATGAACAATTACTTGGTGGGCCTGACAGGTAAACGATTTTATGTGTACAAAATTCTGTAATATTGTGTATGTAATTGTTATTTCAGGTAAAACCTGGATCTTCTTTACTAGGTAGACTTATGATAGTGTGTGTATACTGTAATTGTTAAATGTTTTTTCAGGTAAAACTATTCTTTTGGATGAAACTTTTTTGACTAAAAAGAAGTACAATCGGGGACGTTGTACAAAAAATCACACAATAACTGTCTTTGGTAAGTTTAAGATTGTAAATATTTGATGTATTTAATAAAAGTTATTATAAAATTCCCTCAAATAACACCAAAAGGAAAAATATTGCTTTAAAAATGTGGCATATACTGTTCCTGCAATATGTAAATATTTATTTACTGGCATTTATTGTCGTGAAGACAAAGAGGGCATCTTTCTAAAGACAAATGGAAGGAAGAAAAAAGGTCTGTGGCCCCTTGTATCAAAATTGTACATCCACAGACGCAATTCATTTGCACAGATGAGGCCAAGCAATATAAGGGCAGAGAAAAACTTTTCATCAATGCTACGCATTTGACAACAAACCATTCTCGTGGCATATTTGTAGATCCCAATAATAGCATAAATGCCTTAGAGAATGAAAACAGGCATTTCAAGGCATCTCTGATAAATAGACGAATAGGTACGCATATTAAGAATGGAATGAGATGTCATTATTACTTGATGATTGTTTTATATATTTTAGAGTTAATAATTCATATTTAATCTTGTATCACATTGTTTTATATATTTCAGATAAACTACTCAATCTCAATATATGTCAATATTTACCTATAGACGCAGAAGTTTGGTTCGCTTGGCTACATTAGGTGAAAAAATATATCAGTTCTTGAAAGACATTGCTCTTGTATATCCAGGAGAACAATTTTATATCCTAGATTTTTTGTATATTTATGTTACACCCTGAATTATACTGAATGTAATATATTGCATATTTAGGAAAAAAAATGGAGTGATAGTGTCCCTAGACTTGAATTTAAAGAAATAATCATCCCAACCGTAGAATCTAAGGGGCTCTCAGAATTCATGCCTCCTCCAGCCAAGAGACTGAAGAAAGATTCAGAAGATTCAAAAGATGTTCCTTTTATAGATGATCCAAATGACCTCGATTGGGATTTATCAAAAGATAAGTAAAAATATATAGATTACTATATATTTTTACTATATAAATTTTATTTTTCTATGATTGAGGGAGGTCTGTAGCTTTCCGACCGTGTACCTCGTTTTCTAATGAATTAGAGTCCCTGTATAGTCTTGGCCTGGTGATTAACAAATCAGAAATAAAAGATACAATAATGAATAATACAAAGATATTGAGGTAAGTGCTTCCTATAAATAGATATATGGTGCAGTAGGGCTACTGGCGAAGTCTCGACCTTACAGAGACAACCCATCGAAGAGACTACCTCATGGGTGATGTGGAAATGTCTCTAAATTTTATATTAAAATGTTCCTTGTTCTTTCAATAATTTTGAATAAAGTCTGAATGCATAAATAAAATCTGAATGCTGTGCTCATTTGTGAGTTATCTTTGTTTTCGATGATATCCAATTCAATAGAGTTTTTGATTGGATTTGATTTGATGTTATTCTATTTTATGAAATTATACTTTAAAGTATTTCTTTATATAAATATATATAAAATTTCTGGCATAAAGCGTTAGCCAAATAAAATTTATTAGCACATTTTTTGCATATAAATTATTGAATTCTATTTGTGAATATTAAAAAAATGTAACAGTTTTAAGTTCAAGCATGCAGCTTATTTGAAAATTTGGTGTACGGTAGAAAAAATTATCTTCGCACAATTTAATAATAACTTATTTAATTTTCATCATAAAAATAAAAAAAACTAGTAAAGTTTTTCTGCAAATTTAAAATTTAAATTAACTTTACTAATTAATGTTATTGATTCATAATCTAAATATAAAAGCTTTGAAAAATCGTAACTCAATAACATTACAGAAATTCAAATAATAAAAATAATGCAAATCAGTTTCTTTAAATATTATAATACTAAATTTTATTTTTCTATATTTTAAATAACATAAAATTACTTATTCTATTAATATTAAAATACTTATTACATAATTTAAATAATACATGTGACTCATGATAATTTTGAGAGAAATTTAACTTTAGAATCTGTGTTTACCATCAAAATAAAGTTAAAACAAAAAATATATATATTTAATAAGAAACTGATTTATTTTCTCTAAGAAAAAATAAAAAATTTGCTTAGTTGCATACAAATGATTGTTGAACATGTTAGTATTTTGTAACTGTGTATCATGAAAAACACTAACATACTTAACACTGATCAATTGGATTAGCATTGATTTCCAACAAAACAAAATTCAACCTAAAATTTGACATACACTTTTATTACAAAGTATATTTTGATAAATTTCAGTCCTATAAATAAAGTTATTCAAGCAAAAATTGAATTTATATAGCTAAAGAATATAAAATCACGAAAAAGAAAGTGAAAGTGTTTTGTGATCACATAGATATAATTGAAAAACAACATGTGTATGGTAAGAATTTCTGGATAAGAGCCTGAAGACCATTATTCATAATCAATGATAGATGGATAACCTACAAACTTCGATATTAATAAAATATTTTACAATTAATATTAGTGCCTATGTTGTATTTTAATTATCGATAAAAACTAATTAAGCAAATAAATACATAGAATTTTTAACTGATCACTTATCACAGTTTATTAAGCATGTTATTTGATTCTGATAACATGAAAAGATTAGGATGCATTTAAAGCATTTTGAATTTAGCAGCATTCAAATATTATACTGCCGTACCGTCAATATTAAAATATATAAGCTGCACATATTAATTTTTAGACCATTGTTTCCTAAAAGCTATTTAAATGCATTGATTTCATTAAAAACTTAACATAATAATTTTTAATGGCAAGAAGCACTATAGGAAGATAAATCGGACACCGGATATGCAGCGCATCAGCCGGGGTAAAGGGGGGTTCCGGTTGTCCCATCTTTATATTCACATGCACGTGAGAAACTTCAACTCATTAAAAGGCGCCTCTTGTCTAAAGCATGTGTTCAGTAAAAGACTGACCCCCAATGGTGTTTTTTCCCTTCAAATATCCGGTGTTATATGGTTCTTCTGGCAGTGAAAACACCGTATCATTTCTCAGAACACATCTGTGGGAGAGGGATTTCTTTCCTCTTTCCAGGGTTCGAATTTCATCCCACAAGATTTCCTTCCAACAACTGAAGGGGATACCTTTACTGAACACCTCATGGCCATTGAAGAGTGGCTTAATGAGTGGAAAATTAAAATAAATCCAAACAAATCCACTGCTGTCATTTTTACTGGGAAACGTTCTCTACCCCCCCCCAGATTCAACTAAGCGGTTTTTCGGTCCCCTGGTCAAATAAAGTCGAGTACCTCGGTCTTACGTTAGATAAAAAACTTACCTGGAAAGCCCATATTAATAAAATTAAGAATAAATTTATTTCTGCCAAAACTTCACTCTACCCCTTAATTGCCTACAAATCAAAGCTCTCCATGGCTAACAAGCTATTGATTTATAAATCATACCTTCGCCCTATTATCACCTATGCAGCCCCAATCTGGGGTGGTGCTGCGGAAACGAACCTGAAACTTCTTGAGGGTCAGCAAAGTAAATTTCTTAGACTGATCACCCAATCAGACTTCTACATCAGAAACGAACACATCAGAAACAATTTGGGTGTCCTTCCCCTCTCAAGATACGTCCAATTCCTTGCTTTTCGCTTCTACAACAATCTTTATGAAATTGATAACTCTGAAATTCAAGCAATTGAAAACTACAGTCCCTATGAACTTTCCAATTTCCACAGACCAAGGGCGGTTCTGCGGGCTAAGACACATTCAAACTTATCTATTCGCCTCCCAAAAATTAGAAATTAATAATTTCTTCTTCTTATACTTAAAAAAAATTTAATTAAATGCAGAAAATGAAAAAATTGTATTTATATATATGCATATATAATAGAATAAAAAAAATATTTTGTCTTTATATAGTTATATCAATACTGTTACTATGTATATAACTGTAATTTAATTTTTTTTTTGCACTCTTGTTTGTAATGTGTATTCAAATTTTTCTTTTTTATGTTTATTCAATCTCATGCAAAGAACTCTCGTTGGGAGCACTTTAACCTAAGCAAAATATTTTCTTAATCTTTTGTGTTTAAATAACCTTATGTTTTGAAATCATTATGTTCATCTCAACTAAAGATAGGTGTAGAAAAATTTCTTAGGAACAGAAGGTACATGGCCATTTAGGCTAGGAACCTAACAAACACTAGATCTACTTCTGAAGGGGATTTAATTACCAGCTTTTGGGGCGCGAAAGTCGTAAAATTTGAAATAACTAACGTGAAAGAAGCAACACTTATAGTAAAAAAAGTTATTGGTTTTTCATATTTCCTCATCTTTACTTTAAAATACTATTTAAATTATATCAATCAAAGTTATTCATGAAATGTTTCTCTTGTTTTCAAGATGTAAGAAATGCAGGAATATATTTAATCAACAAATTCAAAAGTTATTCTTAAAATTAAGATTTTTCATATAAACTAATGTTATAATAAACAAAACATGCTATCATTTTAGGAATGTTACATTTTAGTGATAAAAATTTAAAAATGCTCAATTTTTTTATATTTTTAACTAAGACTTTATTTGGTATTTTATCACTGTGTTGTATGCAACAAATTTAATATTTAAAGGACATGAAACATTAGTTTCAATATAAATGGTAATTATATATTAGGTTGGTGCGTATGAAATGTCGGATTCTCTTTACATGCGGACGTTTTCCTCCCTGTTTTCGTTATACTTTTGTATTTGGCATAACCTCATTCATACTCGTATTGTCCATTGCCAGAGACTCATTTCAGCAAAATAGGTTTTCTCGAAGGTTTTCCCTTTTTTATTTCTTTTGAGTTTATTGCCGATATGAATTCTGCCGACATTCCCGTCATTTTCTTATATGAGTACAAACTTGGTAATAGTGCTGCAAAAGCTGAACGCAACATAAACCAAGCGTTTGGGGAGAATACGGTTAACGATCGGAAAGTGCAGCGTTGGTTCGAAAAATTTCGGACTGGCGATTTTTCACTGCAAAATGAGCCGCGCGAAAGACCCAAAACGTCTGTGAAGAATGATGACCTGAAGGCTCTAGTGGAAGCGGATCCAGCCGTATCCACGAGGGAACTTGCTATCAGGATGAAAGTTGACCATACAACGATATTGAGACACCTTTCTGAGATTGGCAAGGTTAAGAAGATGGACAAGTGGGTACCGCACGCACTGACAGAGCGAAATAAGCTGGATCGGTTAAACGTATGCTCATCATTACAGCATCCACCATATTCACCGGATCTCTCGCCGACCGATTTTCATTTTTTCAAGCATTTAGAGCTGTTTTTAAGGGGCAAACACTATGAAAATGAAGACAGTCTAAAAAACTCGATATCAGAGTTTATTAATTCTAAAGACCAAAATTTTTTAAGACAGGCATCTACGCTTTAAAATCTCGTTGGGAGAAGTGTATTGAAGCGAATGGAGCATACTTTGATTGAATAAACAGCTTTTGAAGAAAGATATGCAGTTTTATACAATCACTTAAGAATCCGACATTTCATACGCACCAACATAATAAATCAGTCAAGTAACGACATCTGAGTTAACTTCCTCCTCTTCACACCAGTGGAAAATTTTTGCAAGCTTGAAATATTTCGCGTGCTCCAGTCGTCATTCTAAGATCATGAGTCTTTTTTTTGGGAGGGGGGCTGACTCGTATAGGATTCCTCTGCCGATCAAGCTAGCACAACCTTATATATTTTCTGAAATTATTCACTAAAATAATTTCATCCTTAAAATAACTAAATTTAATCTTTTAATATTAATCGATCTTTAAGTGATACACAAATATCAATTATTTAGGTACCATTTGCTGATGGTAACATGGACTGAGTAAATGTAACTCTCATATCACTTTGTATACTATCATTAATTTTAACAAATAGTTTAAGAGCTAAAAAATGTACAACTGAAATTAAATGCGAAAGTGACTAATTTTTTAACTTGTAACGCTGTTATTATTCGCACACGAGAACTAAGACGGCAGTGGCAAACAATTTAAAGCAAATTCTGAATCACTGTAAAATCCATGTCGGAATCGAACCCGCAAATTATTGAATCAAAGCCAGTGCACTAACCATTCATCTGCAACTACGGCAGTCCAATGCAACTGGCATCGTAGTATGAATTGAACTCCCCAACCATTCCATCAAGCTTGAAAAAGAACTGCTGACCACACGTCCGTCTTCAGAACGGAACTCATCGTCATCATGAGTGGACTTTCTTTGTTAGATAATAATACACAAAATGATTTCTCGGAGATATGGATCCTTACAGACAGTCGATCCTCGATACAGCACCTTTTCAATTGGCAATCCATCTGCGACAGTACTAGTAGAAGTATTCTACTCTTGTTGAAAAGCCTTTCAGTTCAACACCCAATCCACCTCCAGTGGGTCCCCTCGCATATTGGTCTGCCTGGGAATGAAGTAGCCGATGACCTTGCAAAGGCTGCCGTCAGTAATCCTTTGAGCCCGGAAGATCGCAGGGCACTTACACCATCAAAGATCTCTTCCATTACTAAACAATGTACTTCTAAAACCTGGGTACTTCCAAAGACATCCTGGAGCCGCCACAACATTTAAGAGCTCCAGAGTACATCAGACGACGGTGTCTCGACTTTCTACTGGTCACTTGAAGTGTATGATCTTCGAGGACGGTGAAAGAAAATACCCAACATGCCCCAAGTGCGACAATGCTCCGTTTTGCCCGCAACACATCTTGAAGTGCTTTGGGCTTTCTCGTGAGGAGGCTGCGAAAAGTCCACATCTGCATTTGGACTTTTTGGCTGTCTATGATCTCATGGATCTGGTCTAGTTCCACTAGAACAGATGGGAATAAGTCCTACCCACCACCACCAGCTTATCTAAAAGGTATCCCTGAAAATATTTCGCGTTCAACTAATAAGCCTCCGCCGACCAATGACTGAGTGGTTAGCGTTCCTGACTCCTGAGCTGTTGGTCCCGGTTCGGGAATGGATGTTTCTTTCCTTATCTGTGTTTCTCTGTCCTTTCTTCTGAGATGTTGTATGAATGTGGCCCACCCTATAAACGGGTTAGTGGTGTTATGGCGCGGGCAACGCTACTCGCCTCCGTGACTTGGTTCTCAGGTGTCCGCTGGGTAACGACAAATGAGTAGCAGTTTCTGGCCTTGTTGTGGCATAGGGTTCGTCACCCAAGTGTGCTCGCCGTTGGAAAAAAAACTAATAAGCCTCCAAGACTTTTAGTAAATTTGGAAAATATAAAATATGATTTTTCCATAATTATATATGTATATTTCTACTTGTTTATAACATCCATATTCAGTTGATTTAAAGAACTTCATTTTATATAAACACGTAATTTGCAAAGAAATTTACAATGTCAAAATGTTTAAATAGCATGAAAGAATATAAAATATTTTCGTATCCATATTTAAAGATTGGAAGTAAAAATATCCTAAATGTGTTTGTATTTTTATAGAAAAGTGTTAAAGGCAATTTCTCAATGAAAATAAAACATTTATATATTTGTATTTTTATGCATTAAAATAAATCTTGGGCTCGTAAGTTACTGGTTTCTGAATTCCAAGCCCGCCCCCTGTGTTTGTTTGAAAAATTCGTTGTTTCAAGGAAGAAACAGCTTTTTTTATTCTACTCAACTGAAGTTGCTTTGTATTCATTATTGGCGTTTGGAACATAAAAAAAGTCGTGATGCATTCAGGGTTGGTAAGCAAATTCAATGTGAAATTTGTAAAGAATGAATTTAAAAAATTCATTCTGTAATAAAAATTAAAAAAAAAAAGCTTTAAACACCTTTGTGTAACGGGTAGCATTAATGAAACAATTTTATAACTTCAGATCCTTATTTCTCTAAGCCTAAATATGTTTTGTGAAACAATAACAATGTTGATTATTTTCTAACGATTTTTGAAAGCATTCTACTTTTGTTTGCTGTAACAAACGTGTTTAAGCTTTTTCCAAATATTTCGACAGCTGGAAACGAATTCGTCGTTTATGAAGAGGTCCAACATTAATATTTAATAACTTATAATTTAAAAAAAAATTATGAGATTGATTCACTTTTTTCTTGCAAAGTACATTTACATTCCATACACTTTATCTTAGCTTTAAATTAATTTAAGGTTAAGAGCGTGATTTTTTTTCCTGTTACTGTACTGTTAGAGAATGAGGCCGAACAAATAAATAGTGTATTTTTTATCACTTATTATATTCGACTTCCATTTGATTCGTTTTCCTTTCTCTCGTGTGAAAACCTCTGGTTAACAGAAAATAACCTTCCTTTTCTTAAAGAAAATGTATGTTAATTTTTTCCGCTTTAAAGGGACATTCTTGGCGGGAAGGAAATATATGTAAGAAATCGATTATAGACGATAAAAAAATATCAAGATGTTTCAGCTATAATTAGAAGAAATGGTATTTATAAATTTTCGTTTTCAAATTAAGGGTTTAAAAGGAAGCTTTAGAATATTAGCACAGAATTTAATCTGTAAATATTTTCATAAAGTATATAATCAATGCTTCACAATCTCTTGTTTACCTTTAGTTCGCAAATTATTTGGTAAATTGTTTATGTCGTTTCCAATGAAAATTATCTGTATTTAAGAAATACCAAAAGCGCTGTTTTAGAAGATAAAGTATCATTTGCTTGCTATTTCATTTTGTTTGCATTTCCGGATTCTTATATCTGCCAACTAAAATCCATAAAACGTTACCACTCGCCTTGTAATTTTAAACCACATCGTCAAATAATGAATTATCTTTAATTAGAATATGACATTCAATTAGACGACTTTGCTCTTTGAAACTTGAATGAAATTTATGAATAACTTGTAATTTTAATTCAAAACTTAATAAAATAAAGCCTGAAAATAACGAGCTCGTTATTTCTGGCATTACTATATTGAGGCTATATAGACATGGAATCTCTTATTTTAATCACCCTGTATATAAGAACTAATAGCCTAATGTGATATGGTATTGGTTATTTGAACTTAATTTAAAAAGCTTATTTTAAAATATTGATATTTTTTTAACCTTAATTGTGTACATAAAACATAAAAACGGGTGATAAATTTTAAATTTTTGTTATAACTAAATTGTATTGAATTTTTGTATTTTAATTGTAGTTTAGGTCGGTTGGGTGAAAAAATAAATGCAAGTTCGAAAATGATTACACCTTATTTTAATAATTAAGTCTTGTATACTAAAAAACGAATTGTTTGAGCAGTTACTTTTGTAAAATCATTTTACTTCTAACAAATTACTTTCCTCTAGCTATTGTTCTCGAAGAGGGACAATCTTTAGAACGACTGGTTTTAAAGATGCTTAGAGAAAAATGAAAGAGATTCTTCATGTTAACCTACGTTAGTAAGATTTATTTCGAGTTTTCATCGAATTCTTCTCCGGAATTTAATTGACAAAGGCTGCACAGAATTAAACGGAACTCGTATAAGAATTTCGGTTACTAGCTTATTTAAAAACATTCACTCGTTTCAATAATTAATTAATTTAATTTAAGCTATTTTTAATGTGATTTATTTGTTTAAACTTAAAATTATTTGTGATCTCATTATAAAATCGCTTATGCTGCAATGGAATTAATTTAAAAGATTAAGTACATACTGAAATTTCTCTTTATTTACTCATATGTGAGCTCCATCTTTTGCAGTGGTCCTCCCCCATTTTTACTTACCTATATTTAAAATAGCCTTTTCTGCCCTATCCAACTTTTTGCATATAATGGAAAATCATAAATAATAAAATTTAATTAGATCTGATTTTGGATCGACGTTTTCAATCTAAAAACTGAAATGGTGATTTTTTTGTGGAGAACGTATTATATCTCAGCCACACCGACCTAATACAATAAGCGGTTGTCACATGTAAGATATCAATATTCATACTGAGTTGGCATAATTTTTATGTATTCCGTGTTTACAAGTGAATCTTAAATGTTTCGCATTATTCACGCAAAATTTTTTTAAATATTTCTTTCAAAGATCAAGTGAAATAGTATATTCTAAAAATTTAGTATTCCGTAATTCCTTCTTATTCATATATATATATAAGGATTTGTGATGTTGAAAGTCTAATACTTCCATTTATGTTCTCAAATATTAAACTCTAAAGAATAGTAAGAGTAAAATCAAGCAAGAAAAAAGTGATGTCCGTATGGAAATTTATTTGTGACTTTAATAGTCTTACAGTTCGTCAATACCAGGAATGAAATGTTGGAAATGAAAAATAGTATTCAGTAATTCCTTCTTATATATATATATATATATATATATATATATATATATATATATATATATATATATATATATATATATATATATATATATATATATATATATATATATATATATATATATATATATATATATATATATATATATATATATATATATATATATATATCAGGATTTGTGATGTTGAATGTCTAATACTTCCATTCATGTTCTCAAATATGAAATTAAACTTTAAAGAATAGTAAGAGTAAAATTAAGCAAGAAAAAAGTGATGTCCATATGGAAATTTATTTGAGCCTTTAATAGTCTTTTACAATTCCTCAATAAGAGGAATCAAATGGAATTCCTTACGGTGCCTGTAGTCAACATCTCACTCTCCAAGGGACTACAGCAAAAACTCTAGGTGTTGCTGTTGTCCCTCAGAGAAAGGATACCTTCATTGAGGAAATACTCTATTAGGGAAATGACAAAATCACCTACTTAAGCGATTTATATTTTATAGATTCAACCTTGAACTGTAAAATATTAGTTAAAAAATGTTTACGATATTGTCAGCGTTTGAATAGACAAACAGGCTTTAGGCTGAAACATGTTTTAGCCTTCAGAATTAAAAAAAAACGTACAGCTGAAATTTAGCATCTTTAACTTGCTTTATAACTTCCCTTAGGTTGAAATAGGTCAAATTGGTTTTTTCCCCCTTCTAAATAACCTAGAAATTCCTTACATAAATTCATTTTAAATGTGCCACACATTAGTTTAAAATACTTAGCTTTACAGCGCACATCCTAGCTAAATTGTATATATTCTTTGGTTGCATATTCAAATTACTTATCGATATGAGTGAGAAATCTGTTATATAAATTCATCTTAGACTGAGAATATACAAATGTGTAAGTAACTTAGGAAATACTATCACTTTTTTCCTAATTTTGCCAACAAAAATGATCATGGATAATAACTTGAGCAAGATTCAGGAAATAATGAAAAGCGAGCAACACAACCCCTTATCAAGTGATGACATGAAATTTTTACAAAATATGTAATGAAGTAAGCTTAAGAATTATTTTCATCTACTATTCTGGATGTTATATTAAGCGCAAACCAAGTGTTTCTGTCTTTTGGCAAAAACTTATTTGCAATAAATATAATGAAAAAAATCTGTCCAATTAATTGATAAAATCATTTACTACTGTTGTAAATTCAGTTTTAATATATTTTTAAGATTTTTGATTAATATAACTTATGATCAGAAAATAATTATTAAGTTACATTAATTAAAAATCAATTGGAAGACAATAAGATATGAAATACAGATGAACGTAACAAGTTAATTGAAGTAAAAATTTTGTTTTCTTTGAAATTCCTTTTTGGTTCTTTTTTCAAAGATAATCATTGTACTTCAAAGAAAGTTACATGCAATTCCTATAATAAATTTGTACATTTTCCTAAGTATATTTCATAAGTCATGTTCAAAACAAAAAGAATTTGCTTCACTTTTAATTTTTAATATCTAATAAACTTTTTTTTTTAATAACTTTAGTATGAAATACTTTGAACAAATTGCTTTAAAATTTTATATTTTCGCATTCATATCTCACCAGGCAATGCAAAAGCAAGACTCCAAAACACCAAACTTTTTGTGTCAATTCACTTCATTAGCAAATCAAAAATCCAATAGAGTTATAAGCAGTTTCTAGATGCATGTTATGAGTAAAAAATAAAATAATAATCTAAGAGAAAATTTGCAAAATAATGGGTTGCTTTTTCTTCCATTAATTCAAATCAAACAGGAAAAAATTTAGAATGAGCGATAACTTGTAACTGACCTTCCAAAATTTTAATTAAACAACATCAGAAATTAATCTAAATCGTTTTATGAAAAGAAAAACTGTGAAATTTTAATATAAATTAGTACTTTTATCATTAATGTACACACTATTTTACATATAATATATGTTAATGGTTTTAAAATCTTGATAATTAGAAATTCTGAAAATTGTAGCATTCATAAAAATAAGTGCTTAAATAGAAGATAAATAGTTGAATACTAGTAGATATTGAAATATTATCAACTTTTATTTTCAGTTAAAATTACTTTAATTAGAGCAGTATATTTATATAAAATAATTATGCAATTTTAAATGAAGTTCTCACTCTGGAAATAAAATATTTAAGATTAAAATTCAATATACATATAAGGTTCAATTCATATATTATATTTAAATGATATTTATAATTGTGTGCACCTAATTATATGCAAATATGTATACACATGTATGCATAAAATACATATATTTATTTTATTGAATCTATTGATATTTTTTTAAAATCTATAATATTTTAATCATGACATACTATTTTGGTTCAGCTATAAAATTAAATAAATGAAGCAAATTATAAGGTTAACATCACAAGTTTTCTTCACACAGCTTTTTTGGCAGCCAATTACAAATTGGCACATCTGAATTATGAAAAAATTTTTAAATTATTCAATTATTTTTAAGTTTTATTTCTAATAGAAGATAATGAATGTAAATGAAAGAGAATTGAGTTCTTTTGACAAATATTCTTCTAAGAAATTGCAAGACCAAGCATTTCTATTAAATTCATTATCAAGAGTAAGAACCCCACATATATCAAAATTATTTACAAGATATATAAAAATAAGTTAACTTTTTTTAAAAAAAATTATATGTATAAAAATTTCAAACACATTTTATCAAAAAGTTTTTTTTCTTTTTATCATCTGTAATATTTTGATATAAAATAGTCAATATAAATAATGAGATACATATTTTAAAAAAATTGATTTTAATAAAATATTAATCACAAATTAAATGCAACTGTTAAGGTTTTTAAACTTTAAAAATACCAAACTACAAATTTCATACTTTCAACACAAATAAATGAATGGCACAGAAAAATCACAAATTTGTTTTAAATTATCATTTAGATGGTACATTTAAACTTCTCATCTAAAACTTTATAAATACATAATCTGTATAAAATTTACTAAGACATGTTAGTTAACTAAATAACAATTATTAAATTCAATATAATGATGTTTTTACAAAAATCAAAATCTACTTATAATAAACTAAGATAAATGAAAGTTTAAGTACCAATTCATCAAATAAATCTTTCTTATGTGGGAGTGTACAGAACTTTTTAGTTGGATCAAGATTAAAAATAGAACAAAGTAATAACTTTTATTGAATATCAGCAAAACTTTGAATGTTCTTTAAATGTTTTTATAAATTATAATAACATTTTTAAAGGAAAAATCAAAATTCAAAAATTGTTTAGTGTTTAATAATATAATGAATATTTCGTTTACTTTCATAGTATAAAAAATAATTTCTTTACATGCAATTTTACTCATTAATATTACAAATAAATTACACAAATTCTTTGTCACCAGAATTAAGAGAAATTTGAAATTACTTGTAAAAATATAAGTACAATTAATGATACACTTAAGCATACATTATGGGAATAATTTTATTAATAAATAATTTTCTCTCATACAGTCAAAATAAATTAAAATTATTTTTTAACAAACATGAAATTAAAGTCACCTCCATATTTGGAAAAGGATTAAAATTTCTTTTATTTCATACTTTAACAAATATAAGTAGGATAGCTAAATATTCTAGAAATAAAAAGTCAAAAAGGTTCTGGGTAAAAATTTTTCGATTATATGATTTATATATTAATGAGATATTACTGAGCCGAATGGTTAGCACTCTTGCTTTCTGTTAAACAGTTCATGGGTTCGAATCCCACCTTGGGTTTGGATATCAGGAAAAAGGCAGGGACCCACTTTGAACCGTGGATCCCTGTCTGATTGTCGCTAATCGTCATTTTTTGCGCACCAGAGACAAACAAACCAAACCAGATATTGAATTAACTGAATAGTCGTTAGCTACCATTTTCTTTTTATTGTCCATCAAAAAATCGAAAATTAAACATCTAAAAATACTATTACAAAAGTGATGTATATGAATCTTAACTCATTGTCATGTGTTCATATTTTATTTATAATTTCATGCGAGTTTACAAATTATTCACGATCGCATATATTTTAAATGCTCCATCCATAACTTTCTGCTGATTAAGGTACAATTTCTTCTAGAAGAATGCTATCCCGCACACAAGTATATTAATATATTCTTATTTTATATTGCCCTTGTTTAGAACATTTGCACAATGCGTGTATAATATAAACACTGTGTGTTAAGGTAAAAAAAAAGAACAGAAATTTAGAGCATTAAATATTAACAGATGCTCAGTTTTAAATCGTAAAATTGTACAGTGTTTGAAATACTCTTTGCGAACACAAAGTAACTATAAGGGTGACAAGCCAAATTTAAAAAAAAAATGAATCTCAGTATTCACTGACAAATAGTTTCAAACTATAATTGTCCGGGAATTATGATTAAACAATTTTCTTTAGATAATCCGTGAGATAGTGAAATGTTGCACATAATGGATAATTGGGGCCAGGATTTGCAGTATACATAGGTTACAAATCTGAAGTGAGAATTCAATCCTGAACGTGAGTGTTGAATTGAAGGTCAAATCATTGGATTGCAGCTTTTGCTTACTAGATGATAAAAATCACTTAAAAGTAATTGACTGCAAAGGTTTAATAGATAGCAGTAACAATAAAAAATAATTTCAGTAAAAATAATTTTTCATAACAATCCAAAATAATGAATATGATTAAATGTCGTGCATATGATACCTATTGAAACTCGGCATTTTGTAATTACTAGCCCAGAATTTGTTCTTTAAAAAAAACTAGGGCGAGATTAACTAATGGATCGATTCGATAGGGGCTGTTTCTTTAATCCAATTCAAATGAATTTTGTGAACTAGTTTACTTTCATACATACAAAAATCTATTGGTTATTTATTAGTTATAATTTTATTCTAGATGTAACACCAAATATTTTGTTTTGATGTGTACAAGTGTATGTTAAATAATTATTTCAAAAGAAATCTCTACTCTTAAAATAAACTTTTCTCAATTATTTTTTAAAATTTTGTGCATTGAAAGATATTACGAATCACAAATTTGAAAAATTAAAATGCATGCTTAATTTAAGTTTAATATGAACAGACCTAAATTTTAATTTTGTTTTTTGTTAGAAATAAAATGGCATAATTCTATTTGTAAATATGAAATTTTTATCTCAGTTTAATTGATTTAATCGATTACGTAATTATAGGTTAGATTTGTTCTTGGTTGTCTATCGATTGTATAAAACCAGTTCCGTAAGGATTATCTGTCAAATGTGCATGTATATTTATAATCCACTTTATGCCACATCAGAGGAGAAATTTGTTATCTTAAGATTATTTTACCATTTAAATTAATTTCTTTTTAAATTTTTGCGGATTTCATTTACACACGTTTTACATCTATTTACCAAGTGAATTGACGAGGTCGACACCTGAGTCGAATTCTTCTCCCAAATAAGATGACTTTCTAAAGCCTCTATTACATTAGAGTTGCCGATATTTCAGTTTCAGCAACTCCCATAGACTTAACATTACGTGATGCCACAGCTCAAATTTCTGCAATTCATTCAATAGATTTTTATTTCAGATTTTTTTAACAGCTGCGCTGTTGAAAATTTTACATTATTTTCTTTTCACTAAAGTTTGATGCCAAATGAAAGTTATTGGCGTTATAATTTGCCAAAAACCAGCAACTTTTTTGTGCATACAGTAGCAACTCTGGCAATTCATATTACCAATGGTTATAAAAACTGATATAGTTTTGTCTTTTCGCCAAGCAGAAATCCTAAAAAAAAGAAAAGCAATCGACATTGGAAATGTTCAGCGCTCTATAAACATGGGGATACCGTTCAAACAATCGCCGTGGTTTGATTTTAGAAGAATTTTTAAGCTGCAATTCCCTAAATCTGCTAAATACTTCTCCTAGCCCCCAACTTTTACTGGACCAATGGGTATTGGCTGGCCGGATTTAACCCTATGCACAGACTCTCTGCTCCAAGTGATTCAGGACTGGACAGTGTGCGACGAGGAAACATGTTCAGACCATAACTACATAGCATGTGTCATAGCTGAACCAATAATTACAACCTTTAATAAAAGATTTAAAACGTTAAATAATCAGAGAAAATTTCTAAAATCTGTAAAACCAATCCTAAAATCTTTAAATAAACAAATGATTAAAATTAAAAGCGTAGGAAACTTGGATGAATTCACCAACACATTTTTAAATAATGTTCATAGAGCAGCAGAAGCAACATTTAAGCAAAGAACTGCAAACAAAAAAGTTGACATACACTGGTGGACACCAGAACTAAAGGAATTAAAGAGCAAAACAAGGGCACTTAGAAGAAGACTTAAAGCATCTACTTCAGAAACAGAAAAAATTTCATGGTTACAAAATTTAAACATCAACAAGCAACTTATAAAAGAGCAATTTTGAAAGCAAAATTAACTAGTTGGGCAAAATTTTGTACAAACAATAACAAAGAATTCGGCATATTGCAAAAAATAGCAACTGGCAAAGTATTTTCTCCGACTCAGTTTGTCGCACTCCAAAACTCAACAAATGAAGATATAAAATCAATCTTAAAACAGCTCATGGAAGCTAATTTTCCCAGAGATAACCAAGAAGAGGACACTCAATACCATACAACAGTTAGGTCAACTCCACTAATCCTTTCAAGTCCAAATGATCCACTTTTCACACAAGGAGAAGTTAGTTTAATAATTAAAAACCTTAAAAATTCTAAGGCCCCTGGTATCGATGGATTAGACAACATAATAGTTAAGCTGGTCCATAGAGCCAATAGCAAATTCTTGCTTAACTATTTTAATAAATGTCTACAATTAAATTACTTCCCAAAAGCATTTAAGAAAGGTCAAGTGATCTTCTTCAGTAAAAAGCAAAAAGACCCAAAGTTGGCCACTTCCTACCGCCCAATATGTCTTCTGCCTTCATTTGGGAAAGTTCTGGAAAGACTCATAATAGACCGCCTGAAGCATGCCTTATTCAAAAATAATTTTTTACATAACAGCCAATATGGCTTCAGAGCACAAAGATCAACAGACCATGCTCTATCTGCAGTAATGGATTGCATAAATAAAAATAAGGAAAACAACAGATATACAGCTCTCATTAGCTTGGACATCCAGAAAGCATTCGACTCTCTGTGGTGGCCAGGTCTAAAATTAGCACTTACAAAATGTAACGCCCCGAAAAATGTATCCCAGTGCATTTTTAGCTTCTTAAGAGATAGAGAATTAATAGCCATAGGTGACTCTGGCTTAGTACAAATGGAACATAATAGAGGCTGCCCACAGGGCTCCGTAGGAGGGCCTATATTGTGGAACATATATTTCAATTCACTCTTATCCGCTCCTTGGCCAGAACACACAGAGATTATAGCATTTGCTGATGATACAATGCTAGTAGTTGGAGGTGCAACAAAAGCAGAACTAAAACATAATTGTAACAAATCTTTATTCCAATTCTCAAATTCCTGCAAAGATCTAAAGTTAACAATTTCAACAGCAAAATCAACAGTAATGATTCTTGGTAAGAAAAATAAAAGTCTAAAATCCAATCCAAAAATTACCTTAAATAATGAGAGTCTAAGGCATACAAAATGCTTGGTTTACTTAGGAATTCATCTAGATTCAAAGCTTTCTTTCCTACCACATCTTCGCTACATCAAAACAAAAATAATACCAATAGCCCAAAGACTACGTGGAATGATCAGCCAGAACTGGGGTATAAAAGGAAAAATTTCTAAAGTAATATATTTAACCATTATCGAAAAAATAGTAATGTATGGATGCTCAACTTGGGCAAATCATATGACAGCTAGGAAAGAAAAATTATTAAATAATATTCAACGATTTTTCCTGCTACTGATAACAAGAGCATTTAAGACAACTTCTAGCATAGCTCTAAATACTATATCAGGCATTCCACCCTTACCATTAACAATCGAAGCTGCTACCCTAAAAACGAAAATCTTGCTGCTTAAAAAATCAATACAAATAGATGGTACTCACTACAACCCGAAAGATTTTGAAGATCCAGCCCACAAAGATTCTATCCATCCCTTCCATAGATTTAGAAACATAACAGTATACAACCTTCCTGAAGAATTCCTAAGATTATGTAAAACTCCAAAGTTTATACCAACAGCCATAAATCTATATACAGATGGATCAAGACATGACGAGGAAACAGGAGCAGCATTCGTGGTCACACAAAAAGACCAAAAAGTTTTCACCCAACAATTTAAACTAAATACTTATAACTCTGTGTTTCAAGCTGAGGCATTAGCGGTCAGGGAAGCGGTAAAACACGTAATTACCAATAAATTAGCCCCGACAACAATATGGACTGACAGCCAGTCAGTTCTCCTATCATTGCTCAACCCAGTGCACAAATCACAACTCATCCGTGATATCCAGGAGTGTCTTTACACAAACACACCATGCAGAATCCAATTAAGCTGGATTAAAGCACACATGGGCAATTGGGGGAACGAATTGGCGGACAAAGAAGCAAAAGAAGCTGCTACCAATGAGGAAGTGTCAATCATTAATCTGCCGAAACCAAGCTCCTTCCTAAAACTTCTCCTATATAAAAGAACCATCAGAAGATGGCAAAGAACATGGGACACATCGCAAAATGGTAGGTTCACCCACCATTTACTTCCAACAGTCTCCACAGAGTTCCTCATCTCAAACCCTTTTATTAACTATCTAATAACGAATCATGGACCCTTCCCTGAATACTTCGCAAGATTTGGCAAATCCAATTCGAACTTCTGCAAATGTGGTGATTTTGGAACTGCCCTTCACTACATAGTGAAATGTCCATCTACAAAGTCCCTCCACATAAAAAGGCACCATAGTCAAACAGATCTTCAATTTGTGAAATTTTGTCTAAAGGACGGTTTTAGACGAAAAAAATAATTCAAATAATCAAATTCTTAATAGAACAGGGACTCACACTATGCCGTGACCCTGTACACTCATCAACAATGGCAGATGATGAACTTTATTCATCATCAAATTCATCAGATGAACAATAATGCTTTCATTTCCTTATCTTAATATTTGTTTATATCTAATGATGTTCATAATAGTGTAATTATTTTAACTGTTAAAACTAATGCTTTAAGTAATATGTAACATTAATGTCTTGTCAATTCATGCATAATTTTAAAGGAAATAATGAACACGAGTACTTTATACCAATTATTAGTGCTCCATAACATCATGACTTCATATGTTAATTGAGTCAAATGTATATAAAAAAAATTTTAAACCTTGTAATTAGTGCCATGTAAGCTTGCATAATAATTCTATATAATTATACTTTCATTTAATTTTGTATATATAACATATTGTTCATAATAGTATAGTTACTTTGTTAGAGTTATATTTAATACTTCAAGAATTATGATACATTAATGTTTTGTCAATTCATGTAAATTATTATTAATTTAAGATTGTATAACTCCTTAATTACTTTTTCTGTAATTACTCCTCGTTTTTCTTAATATAATACTTTCACTAAATTTCATAATAACTAGTTTCAATCATGTAACTGAACTGTGATGCAGACACCTACTGTGCTAGGATGTCTGCAGGCTTTCAAGCCCTACCAATGGGACTATAATTTTAAATAAACCAAAGGCTGGGTCGTAAGTGGGCCCCCGTAAATGTTACGGAAGGCTCTCGGAGATGGTGGGGCATAACCCGATAACCAGTTGGTAAAGTCCGGGGTCCTGCCACTTCGCTATGCTATGCTCTATAAACAAAAAATTAAAAAAAATTATTTTACAGGCTGGATCGTATGTACGTATTACTTTAATAAACTTGATAAAAAATTATACATCCTTTTTTTAATTTCACTTTTAGGGTCTCCAGAACGAATAAATCGACGATTAGTTAACGAACAATATAGATAGCGGACATGGTATTATAACAGATTACGTTCGATCATCTACTGCATTCACATCTTTTAATGTTCTTGACTGCATGGGGCTCACCAAGAAGGACCTTTATTCTTTTCCACTTTTTGTTTCAGATTTTCTTCGGGTCAGTTGTCTTATGGACCTTGTCTGACGAAGTCAGACAAAAGGAGGATAAGCCACAACAACATTAAATTATATACAAAAGCTAAATATTTAAATTATTTTTTGTACATATATACTGACTCGTACATTCTCAAAAAAAAGTCATCCTTCTACCCATTAGTTTTCAGAATTCTTTTTACTGTATTTATAAATCTTGTGATTCACCCCTTATTAGTTATCCAAATTAAATGAAAAAAGAAAATAGTTAAGCACATTTAATAGTTTGGTTTGTTTGTCACTCAACGGTCATTTTTTGCACACGAGAGCTAATTAGACCGGGACTTACGGTTTAAAGTGGATTCCGAACCACTACAAACATCCATCCCCAAGGTGGGATTCGAACCCACGAACTGTTGAACCGAAGGCAAGAGCGCTAACCATTCGGCTGGCAGCTCAAGGTAAGATTTTTTCGGTTGCCAGCTCGGCAGCTCAAGGACAGTTATTTTCATACAGCAAACCTGAAATTTATCTCCAGCATTCATTGGACGAATTGAACGAAAAACTGAAATTTGAGTTGTGACGTCACGAAATGTTAAGTCTACGAGGGTTGCTCAAACTGGATATATCGACAACTCTAATATAATAGGGGCTTAGGAAGTTGAATGCGCTTTTAGCAATCCAATACGAAAGATCTATGCTGAATGAGTACCAAATGTTCTACCTTTCTGGTACAAGAGTATACTAGTATCAAAGGACTATGACTCATTGACAGAGTCGAATATCAAACTTGCGCTATGTTAATCATAAAAGTCTCGTTTATCATTTACTTTATACACAAAAAACACATCAATTGAATTTATTCAGGTTAAGTTATCGTAAGTTTTTGTGTGTCTTTTCTGATTGAGGTTTCTAAACACTGGTAATTTGTAATTTTGAATCACAATCTGTGACGAAGATGACTCACGAGCAGGCACATCCTTCTTCCAAGATTCACTAAATGGAAGATTTTACCCTTATAGGAGAGATTTATCAATAAAAAAATTTATTTTTACATTTATGAAGTAGTTTGTAATTTTGCAAATTCTAAATTTTCCAATTCGAAAATGTGAATAATCTCTTTTTTACATACGTGATTGCATTTCTGTTGACACTGAAGGTTAAGTTGCACAATTTTCTTTTAAACTGAATGTTTAAAATAAACTGCGGAATTAATTTTTTGATAATATAATATAAAGGAAATTGCTTGACTCAAAAATTATAGATTGAGTCCATCTGATGAAAAAAAATGTTTCTTCTTTCGCTGGTCGCGTTAGCAGACGTGTTCTTAAATATTCACCTCAGGTTTGGATATTTGCAGTTGTTCCGAATCCACTGAGTTTTAAGCTTCAATCATGTAACCATTCATTGGGAAATATTATTGAGCGACAAACCTTAAAACATTTTTGTTTGTAAATTATTAGAATAGGTTTCTTTTTAATTTATATTATGAAATCTTGACTAAAAGCGCTAATATAATTTTCGGTATAGGATTTGACAGAAATTAAGAAAAGTTTTGAATAACACGTGTGTTAATGATTCTTGGATAAGCCAAGCTCGCCATGCTATGCGAATTAAGTCGATTGGGAGCGTCTTTCGTTATAATCAGAGCACCATAAAGATGAAAGTACGACTTTGCTCTACACACATGCCATAGGAACCCGTTCATAGAGTAGGCAAACATTCACACCTCATTCATACAAGGAAAAGACAAAGATAGGATAGATAGAGAGAGAAAGTACATCCATGCCCGAACCGGGATTCGAACCAAGGGTCTCCTTATCCGTAGTCAGGCACGCTGACCACTAGACAAGTTGGTTGGCTGAATAACACGTAAAATTACCATTTAAAATTTTTTTTCAGAATATCTGAGCTAAAACTTTTAATTTCTTTAAATTTTTTACCTTACATACATAATTTCGTTGCCAAGTTTTAACGATAAATATATATATATGTGAGTGTGTGTGTGTGTGTGAGAGAGAGAGAGATATGGAGTACCTGATGACGCACTTCAACATCATGACATCATCAAGTGCTTGCTTCTTCAACAGCGATCCTGGTGTCAATGGTTAGAAAAGATTAAACTAATCCACACACACACACACACACACACATATATATATATATATATATATATATATATATATATATATATATATATATATATATATATATATATATATATATATATAT